>PVKP010020931.1:0-39969 GCA_004027715.1 Plecturocebus donacophilus
AACAGAACTTTCACAACCTTCAGTGCTTCCCGCTGATACAGTGGTAAAAGATAATAACACTGGTTTTAGGTAAGAAACAAACTTACAAAAACCATAGCTCCTTTTCAATCCAAGTGTTACGTAAAAGACGACCATTTCACTCAGACTCTTCATTATCTCTGGCTGTTTCTTGCTGTCTCACTATAGCCACACCCTCCTTAGAGGAATGTTCTGCTCCTATTGTTGTTTAAGAGTTTTCTACTATTTTGGGAGGGCTGTTTAAGCATCCATGCTTGCCCCCTGAGATGCAGGGACACACGTTATGTAAGTGTGAGGAACTGCACAGAAGTCATTATTCCACATCACATGTCTGCTTTGCTGTCCGCCGGCTTCTTGGTTTCTTGGCAATGTTACTCATCCATTTCAGAACAGGCTTACACTTAAAAGCATGGTCCTGATCCCTTGTGTTCAGAAGTGTAAAATGAAAGTAGATATTTGGTAAAAGCTTTCTGCAGTAATAGGAACTTTTGACTGTTGTCTTCACATAATTCCTTTCAAAAGTATTACCAGCGTATGGGTGAGCGTTGATGTAGGCAATGTCGCTTGAAGTGGGAGGAATGATATTTACAAAATCCTCTTAGTTGTTGACATTAGCTTCCTGGATTTTTTTCCTTTTAAACAAACCTTAATGGAACAAATGACATGACAAAATACTCTGAAAGCATCTGAAACACTAGATCCACCTACACACGCCTCCAGCTATCATCCCGACAAGCCTGAATGCTTGTTTGCAGTAGGCGTCTCCAAGGCTGACTCACAGCTCCTGCTCTGAGCCCAGGACTCCATGCTGATCCCCCGCACACGCTCATCTTGCCTTGATGTCATCCAGCAAGGCTAAAGCAAGTGCCCTCTCAACTGTTCCGAACCCCTGGAACTTCTCTCAGATGAGTTTGGTTTTTGAATGGTGCCCGGAGGCAAGAATTTCCTAGCACTTGATTTACATTATTTTCCTACTGTGCTTTAGATATGGTTTTTTAAAATTCCATTCACACGACAAGGGGATAGTTTCAAGAAAGTAAAGGGGCTGAAAATCTATCTTCTCTGCATAGCCGTAGTTCCACTCTGCCCCACTATCAGTGACTCACAAAATCAGGCCAGCAGACGTTGCCAGAATGACCTTCTCTTGAGGCATCGAAGTTGACATTGTTTGGTTTTTAATTTTTATGGTTACATAGTAGATGGATATGTTTATGGGGTATGTGTGATGTTTTGAGACAGGCATAGAATGCATAATAATCACATCGTGTATTTGTGTAAATGCTGTCACCTCAAGCATTTGTCATTTCTTTGTGCAAAGATGATGTTTTAAAAACTGGATAAGAAGGGGATGTGGCTCTTTTAAGTGGCTTCATTCTTCTCCCCTTGTAAATGGCAAATTTGCTTCTCAGAGTTGGACGGCACGTGTTAAGAGTGTTGTGCACACGGTCTTAGTTCTCACTCTGTAGGCCATTGCTTTTCAAGAGAGAAATCTGGGTAACAAGACAGTGTGGTTCATGGGTGAGAAGGTGCCAGCAACTCAGGGTTCTCCTGGCAGGGAGGGATGGCCGTAACCAAGCAGGGGAAGTGCAGGGTGTTGAGAACATCAGTGCTCAGAGTTCCTTAGGGAAGCTGGAGCCTTAATGTCATAATTTTCACAAGGCTCAACTGATAGAATTTGTAGACAGCAAAGTGCTTAAATTAAATCCAGCTCAGTCAAGGGTGTCTAGAGAATCCTTTGAAGAGATACTTAGAGAAGTGATAGATGTGGTCTGATCACGATTCTTAATGGAGCTGGTTTTCAGACTGGCGTGGAGAGAAAATGACTGTAGTTTTGAAATTGGACAGCTCATGAGGCAGTATCATTTATGTGTGAACCCGCACTCTGCTGGGTGACAGGGGTGATGGACCAAGCTGCCCTGGTGAGCTGGTCCAACAGAAAGGACTTGTCCTTGGCCATGTGACATCCCCACATTGCCTGGCTGAGAGGCGGACAGGTCTGGGGCCAGTATCGTGTCCCTATTGTCTGTATATCTGGGACACCACCTAGAGCCCTACCATTCCCTTCTGTGACATGAAACTGACGTCATGTGAAGACTGTGGCAAATCAACTTGGTATTGCCAATTCTATTGTTTAAGATTAAACACAGGACCCTGCCGAGGTTGATGGTTGTCTGTCATCATTACATTGGGTTCTTCAATATTTATCTCACTGGTTAGCTTTCAATGTCATACGTTTCTATCATTAGGCAGCATTTTTAGTATCAAGATATGGAAGGTGTTAAAATGTACCCTGGGGCACATAACAAATCTTCATACTTTATTAATACTGCTTTGTGGGTTAATTGGTCACCTTAACCAGCCCAGCAGACTCCCTAGAAATGGCACGGAAGGTAGGCGCACTTTGGTCCGGGAGAGGGAAGGAACAGCTAGAAAGTGAGTTTTGTCTTCCCCTAATCAGAGGACAAAAACAGTCAACAATTAAAATTACCACCAACTTTGAAACAGACAAAGGTAAGCTCCTTTCCACTGAGAAAAGACTCCAGTGAGGTTTCTGTGGGCTTATTCTTGGTGATCGTGGAGGGTATGGCTTGTAAGGCATTTGAAACTAACCCTGAGAAACTTAGGACTTTGGGGCCAACCAGACCTCCCAGTGTTCAGGTGGGTAGAAGCCACCCCCTGAAAGGTGGGCGATGACATGGGCGTTCAACAAAAGCACTTCATGGACCATGACGCGGCTTTACGTCTCTTTGTGTACGTAGGGGGCTTGTGAATGATGCCGAGCCAAACTAAACCATGCTCCAAGGCAGATGCTCTGAATGATTGTCATCTCCTGCCTTCCTGCTTGCTTGCCACGGGCTTGGGCACTACAACTGGAGCCCAGGTCCCATGGCAGCACAGACAAGACCAATGCGTGGAGAGTCCGTCTCTCTGTCTTCTGCCCCAGTCATCTGAGTGTTTCTTGGCTTGGTGTAGATGTGGCACTGTTGGTGATAGAGTGGACCGCAAGGCTGCCTAGAAATACATAGGAACTGGAGGCTTCCAAGCGTGAGCTGGAAATGAAAGCTAAGTAGCATGAGGAAAGCTCTTTCGGAAGGAGAAAATGTTCCGCAGCCACCTTCTCCTGCCACTGCCGTTTTCTGGTGTGGATGACAGAACTCGGTAATCACTCAAGACTCCATGCTTACGCCCGACTTCCAGCGGAAAAGTCTGTTGTGGATTTAAGAGTAGGAGCTGGGTAACATTTTGCCCTTGGGGATTTGCGTGAAGGGAAACACGCAAAGTCTTTTTTAGCTTTGACTTCTGTGATTCTATGGAAACAAGGCAGCAGTGCTGAGAATCCAGTGAGAGATGGAAAAGCTAAGACAGCGAAGCTCTGAGTTTGGAAGAAGAGAGGGAGGGCGGGAGATGGAATAATAGGATTTATCTGGGTCTCTGCTTGGCTATTCACTTTTGTCTCTGGGAGCTAAGTAGGAACTTTTTCAATGGGCTGTTGATTTGGATCTGAGAAGGAGAGTTACTGGTTGTGTTTAGAGAACAGCTTTGGATAAGAGAGAAAAAATGGTGTCTGGACACCCTATTGTCTGGGCATTTTCAACCTCGTCTTGTTAATAACGCTTTGGGGTCTCCCCGCCCCATTTAGAACAATGGAACCGTAAGACAAGATTTCATTTGAATTGTGTTTTCTTTGAGGTGTTGGGAAAACCTCAAAGGTGCTGAAATCCAGTTCTGGGATTGTCTGTGTGCCCGGGTCTGAGACCCGGGTGGAAGTGCACGGTGCTCGCCCCAGCTCCATCTGTGACACAGGGCTGCGTCATTGGGACGCACACTGCATTTGTGGCAGATGGCCAGACAGCTCTCAGAGTTCAGAGTGAGTGTGTGGATATTTACATACACACAAACACGCCGGGAGCAGCTGTCTGCCTGTGTCTCCCTCGCAAAGTGGAAGACGTGGCCTCTTAGGTCAGTAGCCTCCGGCCATTGTCACCACGCTCCCGGTACATACTCTGACAGTGCCTATCAAGGTGGAAGGACCACAGGGCTGGCCTCCCTGCGGGCCTGATCTTACCTTTCTCTGAGGGTCTGAGGAGCCGTCTTTCCCTCTTTGATCACACAAAATTGTGCAGTTGGGGAGACAGATTGGAAATGAAGAGTGCTCATGAGAAAGGGTGGTTATTGACTTTGGTGAATTTGAGACACCAAAGAATATAGCCAGATGCTCAAGTCAGTGCGGGGGCTTGAACTTCAGAAGACCAACTGGTGTTAGTCTGGTCTCCTTCACATTTCTCTGCTTTCTTCCACACCAGTGAAGTTTTGGATGTTAAATTAGCTGATTAAAAAATAATATGTGACAAGAAGCTGTAAAAGAAAGGGACCTCAATCTAGGACTGAATACAAATGAGACAAATGGGCGAGGCTGTTACTCAGGAACTGAATAGAATCCACGTAGATCCTGTCATAGGAAAGGTCCTGATGATGTTGAACAAGTGTCTGTTTGTCAATACTTTCCTCTGAAAGCATTTCAGAGCTGGGGTGGCTGTCACCCTCCGTGCTGAACATGCATGCTTGACACCCAGAGTCCCTTAGGAAGCCACCACGTCACAGTGATGACACCCGTGCAGGTGTACATGGAAATGTCGGCCTGGCTGCAGCCTCCACTCACACAACCAATACCTATGGGAATGGCGTGATCTTTCCGGTTGGCTGATACTTGTGTGATAAACACTCTTCTGTTTCTCCACGTAGATGTGTAACCCACACCACTTTTAGCCTAGGCTTTTCTTTTTGAGACACTCCCGTCACCTTTAACATCAGGGGATCTTAAGGGTTTGGGGAGTCTGGCCCAACAAACCTATGAAAAAAGGCTCAATATCGCTGATCACTAGAGAACTGCAAATCAAAACCATAATGAGATACTATCTCACGCCAGACAGAATAGAGATTATTTAAAAGTCAAGAAAAAACAAATGCTGGAAAGGCTGTGGAGAAACAGAAACATTTTTACACTGTTGGTGGGAATGTAAATTAGTTTAACCACTGTGGAAGACAGTGTGGTGATTCCTCAAAGATCTCAAACCAGAAATACCATTTGACCCAGCAATCTCATTATTGGGTGTATACCCAAAGGAATATAAATCATTCTATTATAAAGGTATATGCATGTGTATGTTCACTGCAGCACTGTTCACAATAGCAAAGACATGGAATCAACCTAAATGCCCATCAATGATAGACTGGATAAAGAAAATGTGGTACAGATACACCATGGAATACTATGCAGCCATAAAAAGGAATGAGACCGTGTCCTTTGCAGGGACTTGGATGAAGGTGGAAGCCATTATCCTCAGCAAACTAACACAGCAACAGAAAACCAAACACTGCATGTTCTCACTTGTAAGTGGGAGCTGAACAATGAGAACACATGGACACAACGGGGAACAATAGACATTGGGGATTATTGGTGGGGTGAGGAGGGAGAGCATCAGGATAAATAGCTAATGATCCACGTGGGGCTTAATACCTAGGTAATGGGTTGATAGGTGCAGCAAACCACCATGGCACTCATTTACCTATGTCACAAACCTGCATGTCCTGCCCATATATCCTGGAACTTAACATAAAATGAAAAATTTTTAAAAGGAGTTTGGCTCTGCTTCCAAATAGCAGGCAGAGAAAGAACTGAGAGCCTGGTCGGTTGTCCCGCATGGATGCTTCTGTGCCCAGAGTGAGGTAGTTGTTGAGGGGAAGAGTGATCCTGCAGTGATGCCTGGTGGACGCTTCTCCTCTGCTTGGCAGCCTGGCCCCACCCCGAGTGTGTCTGGGTTGTATATCCCATATTCACTGACCTTCGAGAATCACGCCCTTGTTGTTCATGTGCACATTCCCAGGCATGTGTTTCAAAATGCTGCACCGTGCTGGCCTGGCCTCTGCTGAGCCCCAGTTCCCAGCACAGAACCCCCTTTCTCTCTTTTTTGTCTTTTTTGAGATGGAGTCGCACTCTGCCACCCAGGCTGGAGTGCCGTGGTGCGGTCTCCGCTCACTGCAGCCTCCGCCTCCCAGGTTCAAGCAATTCTCCCGCCTCAGCCTCTTGAGGATTACAGGTGCCTGCCATCATGTCCCTGCTAATTTTTTGTATTTCAGTAGAGATGGGGTTTTGCCACGTTGGCCAGGCTGCTCTCAAACTCCTGACCTCAGGCAATCCTTCTGCCTCAGCCTCCCAGAGTGCAGGGATTACAGGCGTCAGCCAGCATGCTCGGCTCGCTTTTCCCTCTTGTAAATATTCTGTTGGGATCCTCGGGTGCTTTTCCAGCCACAGACCACAGTCAGGGTCCCTGCCCTGGCTTGTGCCAACCAGTTTCTCACATTTTCTGAATTAGACAGCAAGGGCCTAGACTCCCCCTGGATGCTGGCATACCCCCTCTGCAGAATTCTCTATGCCAACTGGCTTTTGGGGATCTTCCTCCAGCCACAAATGTGTCTCTTCTACATTTTCCTCACACCGATGGGCACCTGCTGGCTCTACAATCATTTAACTAAGAGAAGCAGCTCCAGCTATCTTTCCCTAAGACTGAAAGTCAACTCTGGGCTGGGAGCAGACTCACACCTGTAATCTCAGCACTTTATGAGGCTGAGGCAGGAGGATCGCTTGAGGCCAGGAGTTTGAAACCAGCCTGGACAACATAGTGAGACCCCATCTCTACAAAAAATAAAAAACAAAATTAGCTGGGCTTGGTGGTGCACACCTGTAGTCCTGGCTACTTCGAAGGTGAAGGCAAGAGAAGAATCACTTGCACTCAGGATTTCAAGGCTGCAGTGAGTTGTGATGGTGCCACTGCACTCCAGCCTGGGCAACAGAGCGAGACTCCATTTCTAAAAATAATTTTAAAAAGAAGAAAAAAAGAAAATCAGCTCTGTGTTTACTTGTTGGCTACATCGAAGAAGAGAGAAGTGTCTGAGCATCAGGGCAAATACCCTGCCTTTCTCAGTGCTCTGTTTGGACGAGAAAGAAAGGAGCAGAACTGTCCTGACTGAGCCAGGGTGTTCACACTCAGAGTGGAGTGGCTGGAAGCGTGTCCACAGTGTCCCTAAATTCCACCCGCGCAGACAGCATGCCTGTGTCTAGGCAGGCCCCAGATGTCCCTGCTCCTGGCTCTTATAACACACTCCTCGTCCCTCCACCATCTGTCACGGTCCTGGAGGCCTCGGGGGCCTCTACTTCAATCAGCACTCTCTTTGGGGAGCCTCTCATCTACTGGTGCACGGTCAGGGCACCTCACTCCGCCCCATGCCTCGTCGCTCATTCTACATCACAAATGTCCGTTCTGTTCTTGTCTAGATGTACTAAAACATCATTTCCTTGAGGGACGGGCATTGCTTTGTTCATCTAGGTCCCTCCCCACCCCCTCGAACCTCTCAGCACGCATCACGCAGCTGGTGTCCTGCGAATCGAATGTTTGACTCAATGGACTAAGGGCAGTCCAGGCAGCAGTCGTGGGCGGCTGGGAAAAGGATGGAATTGACAAAGCCGGGGGGTGGGAGCTCCGAGGTAGTCGAAGGCAGCCTGGTGAACCCTGACATGGCGTCGTGTTCAGTGTCCTAGAATGTACTGTGTTGTGGAGGGACACCAGAGACAATATCCTCTTCCAGACAAAACCTCTCTGTGCAGACTTGGGAAAGTCATCTGCCATTATTAAGAAACAATAATTGTAATAGTTACCATGTTAGGAACTTTGCTTCCGTAATCTAATTTCATTCACTCAAGAAAGCTAGTCAGTATTATTGTTACTATTATTATTGCTTTTGAAATAGGGTCTCATTCTGTTACCCAGGCTGGAGGGCAGTGACACAATCATGGCTCACTGCAGCCTCAACCTCCCCAGGCTTAGGTGATCCTCCTACCTCAGCCTCCCAAGTAGCTGGGACCACAGGCACACACCACCATGTTTGGTTAATTTTTGTATTTTTTGTAGAGACAGGGTTTTGTCAAGTTGCCCAGGCTAGTCTTGAACTCCTGAACCCAAACAAACTGCCCACCTTGGCCTCCCAAAGTGCTGAGATTACAGGGGTGAGGCACTGTGCCTGGCCAGTAAGTATTATTATTTCTGATTTTTATTTTATTATTTTATTTTTTGAGACTGAGTCTTGATCTGTCACGTAGGCCGGACTGCAGTGCTGTGATCTTGGCTCACTGCAGCCTCCGCCTCCTAAGTTCAAGCAATTCTTGTGCCTCAGCTTCTCGAGTAGCTGAGATTACAGGCACACGCCACCACACCCAGCTAAGTTTCGCATTTTTAGTAGAGACGGGGTTTTGCTGTGTTGGCCATGCTGGTCTTGAACTCCTGGCTTTAAGTGATCTGCCCACCTTGGCCTCCAACAGTGCTGAGATTACAGGCATGAGCCACCAGCCCTGGCCTATTTCTGATTTCTAGATGAAACAGAAGCTCAGGATTTATACTTGGTAAGTGCAGAGCTGAGGTGCAAATGCATGAGTGTTGTGTTTCTGCTACATCAGACTGCCTCCCACTGGCCTCCCTGGCACCTCTTTACGCTGCCTCCAAGTTTCCCCCCATTCTTGGATCCCGGGACTGGGCTCTGCAGTAAGACGGCGATGCCCACGTTAGAGGGCACTGGTGGCGTCCTTCCCGCCTCTCAGCTTTGGAGCCTGCCTGGGTTGCTGTGGTGGGCGGGTCGACAGCCTCCAGATAACCCTTCTAGAGCTCACATCACTTGTTGAGATAATTCATTAATGAAAAATTTTATGAAGATACAAAAATTGGGCTTAACGAGAAATACTGAACTTACACTGAGAAAAATGAGGGCTGCAGTTTGCTATCAGCTGCCTTTTTTTCTCTTTTTTTTTTTTTTGATATGAGATCTCACTCTTTTCCCCTGACTGTAGCATAGCAGCGCAATCACAACTCACTGCAGCCTCAACCACCCTGGCTCAAGCAATCCTCTCACTTCAGTGTCCCAAGTAGCTAAGACTATAGGTGTGCACCACTACTCCAGTCTAATATTGAAAAATTATTTTTTTTTGTAGAAAAGGGTCTCATGATATTGCCCAGGCTGATCTCAAACTCCTGGGCTCAAGCGATCCTACTGCTTCAGCCTCTCAGAGTGCTGGGATTACAGGCATGAGTCCCCATGCCCGGCCAGCTAACTTTAGCATAGCCCTTATGCAATAAACCATATGCAATAGACTTGGGCGTGGTTGGTAGCTTAGTTTCCTGTGGCTGCTAGGACAAATTACCACAAATTTAGTAGCTCACAACAACACAAATGCATTCTCTTATAGATCTGGAGGTCGGGCTTCTGAAATCAAGGTGTCTGCCGGGCTGATGCCTTCTGAAGATTCCAGGGGAGAACGCACTCTCTCTTTTTTATTTTTTTGAGAAGTTTTGCTCTTGTCCAGGATGGAGTGCAGTGGTGTGATCTTGGCGCTGCCTCAGTGTCCCAGGTAGCTGGGATTACAGGCGCCCACCACACGCCAGGCTAATTTTGTATTTTTAGTAGAGGTGGGGTTTCACCATGTTGGCCAGGGTGGTCTCAAACTCCTGCCCTCAGGTGATCTGCCTGCCTTGGCTTCCCAAAGTGCTGGGATGACAGGCATGAGCCACCGCGCCCGGCCTAATTTCCAGGTTTTAAAGCTTGCCACATTTTTTCCTGCGTGGCTGCAGCACTCTAATCCACTTCCATCACCACATGGTTTTCTTTCTCGTTTGATCTCCTTTTCTCCCTCTTAAAAGGATCCTTGTGATTACAGAGTCCACCCAACAGTGTAAGATAATCTCCCCATTTCAAGAACCTTAATTTCATCACATCTTCAAAGTCTTTTGCCAGGTAATAGTCACAGCTTCTGCGGAGTAGGACTTGCACGCCTTTAGGGGCAATTTTTTTTACCATGGTTAGTTTCTGATATTTATTCCTCACTTCAGCTAAGGAATAGGAAATGCAATTTGCAAAGTACAGGTAAGAGACGAGCATCTGTTCTATTCAGATCCAGCGACTGTTCTAAGTTCCGTGTTCCATCTTAGTTATTGCTTCCTCTCCTCGGTGGGGGATTCCTACCCTATTCCGCCTCCCCCGCTTTCCCACCTCCTTCAACGTGGTTCTGTGCTGAGGTGTTGCTTTTTGATATCGCTCATATAATCAGAGTGCATTTAACTCCAGTGACATTTATCATGGAATTGCTAATGAGGCTTTGCTTAGCGTCAATAAACTCTACAAAATTCCAGCTGCCTGTTTTACTTAATGCCCCAGAATGGCTGCTGGATGCTGCAGCTCACCTTTCTACTTGATTTTGAGGGCTCAGGGGCTATTGCCCGTGAGCTCTCTGAAGAGCTGCAATTGCAAGGAGGGTGGGGAACCCCTCTTGGCAGATGCCAACGCCAAGAGCCTTCCCAGAACATCGTCAAAGCTCTCCTCTCTGGCTGATCAAGCATGCTTTTGTTTAACCATCTCATGCTAAGGATGGTGTGAACAAATCCAGAACTACTAATTTACTACAGAAAGTCATTGGAGGAGGAGGGATTTCCGTGATGAGCAGGTTTAGTGGTAAATAAAAGATATTTGTTCTTGTACATTCTCACAGCCCTTCAAGGCCAAAAATTCTTATGTTCCCTCTATGCATCCACCTAAAAATGGAATCAGACAGCCCAAGAGTCCCCCGGGCTGTCTGAGAATTACATCTCTCTAGGCTCTTAAGATTGCTGAACACTCTGGAGTTTTTCAGTCAATGTTAGTTGGAAACTCCTGTAGTAGCACACTCCGTGTTTCGTGAGGTGGAGAATTTCATAGTTGCTGGGATTTCTTGAAAGAAAACTAGTCAGGCGGGATGCGATGGCTCCCACTTGTAATCCCAGCACTTTGGGAGGTTGAGGCGGGTGGATCACGCAGTCAGGAATTTGAGGCCAGAGCAGCCTGGCCAGTATGTCCAAAACCCTTTAGTCTCTACTAAAATCACAAAGATTAGCCAGGCCTGGTGCTGGGTGCCCGTAATCCTAGCTACTTGGGAGGCTGAGGCAGAAGAATCCTTGGAACCTGGAAGGTCGAGTTTGCAGTGAGCTGAGATCGTGCCACTGCACTCTAGCGTAGGTGACAGAGCAAGATTCTGTCTCAAAAAAAGAAAAAAAAAAAAGAAAATTAGAGTGAGAGCAGGAAGTGATCCTTCTGGGAGGAGGTGGGGGTGGGGAGCCATCTGTTTGCTTCTGTGGTTTGCAAGGGAAACCTGGGAAGTACGACACCCTTGGGTCCCTGGTGGGGGGAAATAGTCTGACCCGGTCAAGCCCGTGGTCACCCCCAGCTGGCAGGCGGGGGATGTGGGAATGGACAGAGGAGGCGGGGGAGGGAGCAGCAAGGAGAAGAATAAAGAGTTGCTTCCTCAACTTGTTATTAAAAAATATAATCGACAGAAAAGCTGGAAGAAAACATACAGAGCAAATACCCTAGTTTTACCAATCATCATTTAGCCACTTTTTTTTTTTTCTAAAGAGATAGGGTCTTACTCTGTCACACAGGCTGGAATGCAGTGGTGTAACCATACTCACTGCAGCCTTGAACTCCTGGGCTCAAGTAATCCTCCCACCTCAGCTTCCCAAGTAGCTGGGATTACCAGCATGTGCCACCACACCCAGCTAATTTTTTTTTTGTAAGATGGGATCTTGCTGTGTTGCCCAGGCTGGAGTGCACTGGAACTCCTAGGCTCCAGGTGATCCTTCTACATCAGCCTCCTGAGTAGCTGGGACTATAGGTGCATAAATATATATATATAAAATATATGTATATATTTATTTTGAAAAAAAAATATATATATATATATATTTTTTTTTTTTGGTAGAAACAGGGTATAGCTATATTGCCCAGGCTGGTCTCAAACCACTGGCCTCAAGCAATCCTCCTCACTCAGCCTCCCAAAGTGTTGAGACTACAGGCATGAGCCACTACACCTGGCCATAGCCGGGTTAGCTTTCTCTCTCTCTCACACACATACATATGCACGTATACATATATTTATATGTATATGTGTCTATATGTGCATATATATCTATAAACCTATAGATATATATGCTTTTATTCTGAGCTATTTGAAAGTATGTTGAAGACGTCATGACACTTCATCCCTAAATACCTCGGCTCATATATTTCCTAAGACCAGGACATTCACATACACCATCACACCATTATGATTGCACCTAGCTATAATATTTAATATACAGCCCATATTCACATTTCTCCAACTACTCCAATTTTTTTTGTAACTTTTGTTTTTTAGTTATAAGGAAGGATTTGTAATAGCTTTATTTTTTCTTTGAAAAAAAATAGCATAACAAGGAAAGATTTGTAATGGCTTTAGTTTTTTCTTTGAAAGTAGAAAAACTGAGGCCAGGAGCAGTGGCTCACTCCTGTAATCCCAGTACTTTGGGAGGCATAGGCTGGCAGATCACGAGGTCAGAAGATTGAGACCATTCTGGCCAACATGGTGAAACCCATCTCTACTAAAAATACAAAAATTAGCTTAGCGTGGTGGTGGGCACCTGTAATCCCAGCTACTCTGGAGGCTGAGGCAGGAGAATCACTTGAACCCAAGAGGCAGAGGTTGCAGTGAGCCGAGATTGCGCCATTGCACTCCAGCCTGGGTGACAGAGCGAGACTCCCATCTCAAAAACGGAAACAAACAAACAAAAAAGAAAGAAAAATTGGAGGAGCAGCAGAGACACCTGCATAAGATGAGTAGGAATCTTTTTGGTATAAATTATTCTTTAAAAATTATGCCCTGTGATTGTCATGGAATCTATTCTAAAAAACGTTCTTTGTGGATTCTGGCAACAGACTTTCTTTGAATGCAAGTTGACAGAAAGACCAAATCTTAATAGACCACAGGTTTTTTGTTTTGTTCTGTTTTCTTTTTAGGTTTTTTTTTTTTTCAACTTATTTATTTTTGTGGAGAGACTTCATATGCTAGAATAACGATAGCTACTCTTACTATTTAACCCAGTGGTTGTCAGACTTTAGGGTTCTTAAGAATCACTTAGAGTGTTTATTGAAAACACAGAAGCTTGGCCTCTGCCACCAAATTTCTGATTTAGGAGGCTTGGGGAAGGGCCCAGAAAGCTGCAGTTTTAAATAACAGTTCAGGGGTTCTGAGACTTGAAGAAAGAATGACTTAATCAGGTAGGCCTATTACAGGTATACCTAAAAATAAAACTCTTCAAAAATCACACACACACGCAGGCTCACACATTTAATTTCAAGTGGGTGATTTATTAATAAGATTTTAGGTTAAAAAAATTGCAGGCCTGGCACAGTGACTCACGCCTGTAATCCCAGCACTTTGGGAGGCTGAAGCAGGTAGATCACCTGAGGTCAGGAGTTCGAGACCAGCCTGATCAACATGGTGAAACCCTGTCTCTACTAAAAATACAAAAATTAGCCTGGTATGATGGTGCATGCCTGTAATCCCAGATACTCGGGAGGCTGAGGCAGGAGAATCGCTTGAACCCCGGAGGCGGAGGTTGCAGTGAGCCAAGATTACGCTATTGCACTCCAGCCTGGACAACAAGGGTGAAATTCTGTCTCAGAAAAATAAAGGTGAAGCTGGGCGTGGTGGCTCACACCTGTAATGTGAGTACTTTAGGAGGCTGAGGTGGGAGGATCACTTGAGCCTAGGAGTTTGAGACCAGCCCTGACAACATAGTGAGATCTTGGCCCTACAAAAAATTTAAAAAATTAGCTGGGCATGGTGGTGTACAGCTGTTGTCCTAGCTACTCAGAGGCTAAGAGGATCCCTTGAGTCTGGGAGGTCAAGGCTGCCATGAGCTGTGATTAAGTCACTCCAGCCTGGGCCACAGAGTGAGACCTTGTATCAAATAACAACAACAACTACAAAAACATTGTGGCTGGGAGCTGTGGCTCACGTCTGTAATCTCAGCACTTTGGGAGGCCGAGGTGGATGGATCACCTGAGGTCAGAAGTTCAAGACCAGCCTGGTCACCATGGCAAAACCCCATCTCTATTAAAAATACAAAAATCACATGGGTATGGTGGTGCACGCCTGTAGTCCCAGCTACTTGGGAGGCTTAGGCAGGAGAACTGCTTGAACCTGGAGACAGAGGTTGCAGTGAGCTGAGATTGAACCACCGCACTCCAGCCTGTGTAATAAGGTGAGACTCTGTCTCAAAAAAAAAAACTGTGCATATGCACACACCCACACCCACACACACACACACACACACACACACACACACAGAGGCGCCCACTCACTCTTGCATATATAGAGTTTTGAAGGGATTAAGGGAACTCCTACCTGTTACCATACTATGTGAGTAACTGATGCCATTTATAACTGTATAATTTTGCAAAGACCATTGTGCAGTGACAAGCATACTAAAATAATAATAATAATAATACTCTTTTGAGAATTGAGAGAAATGAATGAAACGCAAGTCAAGGGCATCTTTCCCGAACCATTGTCTTCTGATCACCAGAAAAAAACCAGACTGGATGACCAGGCGGATTAATATGTCTTCAAAAATATCCATATTAGGTCTAGAAAAATAAATGCAGTACAAGAATCTCCAATAGCCTATTTCATTGGCTTCTGATGACTCCTGGAAAAGTCCTTACTGGACTTAGGGAAGACCCAAGGTTAAGATTTAGCTAAAAATGAAGAAAAAAGTGTCCCCGTCATGCTGTGAGTGCACCTTGAAGTAGGACAGTTTTTGTGTCATTGGGGATGTCTGGGTGGACCACACTTAGGGTGGACCATGTCATCTGGTACGACAGAAATAAAACCTTCTGACACCTTTACACCAGTGGGTAAAGTAGGATGTGAGACCAGCGTTATGACATTCTGGAGATTCTACCAACAGGCTCAGCATCTTAGGGATGTGGGAGACGTCAAGTTCCTCGTGGGGTGACCCCGTCCTCTGGTTTCCCGGTGGTAGGGACTCCACAGTTGGAAGGCACTCAGGACAGAACTCACAAGACCAGGTATGCTGCCAGGAGAGACATTTTTCAGAACTGAGCAATTTGTTTGAAAAAAGAGATTAGAAAGCTTATGGAGACTATAGGATCTATTTAAAAGAGATATGAATATACTTAGACTGGATTAAGATTTAGAGACGAGGAGTGAAGTAAATTGTCTATTTTGAGTTTCTTTTTTTACAAAGATGATCTAAAATATTTTCTGAGCGTGATTACTTAGTGACGCCATGGCGGGGGAACTAGCCAGGTGACTTAATGACCGTAATGAGGACTGCGAAGCTGTATCTGGGTGAAATACAACTGCATTAATTCAGATTTGGATGGATTTACTGATAGCTCCTAGTCTATTGATACCTGTGCTCTGGTGACTTTGATACGTTTAAAAGCCCACAGGAAAGTGTTCGATTAATCTCAAGAATTTTGCATTTCATGTGTGTAAGAAGTGGACATGTCCATAAAACCCAATAACCTTCCAAGAATCCCTTTGCTGGAGAATAATAATATGATGTCACCTTCCTCCAGCCTTTCCTTTTCTCCTTTTATCCTTTCCCTCATTCAAACTGTGGGACTGTTCTCTGACCATAGGTCTCGAAGGGGAAATGAGAGCAGAAAGCAGAGAAAAAGATGCCTCTTTTTGGATGTTTAATGCTTTGAATGGGAAGGGCAAGGACTCATTTGTGAGAGACTCTTATGAGTAAGAACATGGCTCCTCACCTCATCCTCCCTCTCCTCAGCCCCCTGCACAGCTGTCTAGGATGGTCCAGGGAGAGAGGGATGTTGGAGTCAGGCTGGAGGCCCCACAGAAGGTTAAACTGGGCAGATGGTGGGGGAGTCACGCGCATTCTGCCTCTCTAGGGTGAGGCTCACCCAGCATCCCATCCATGGCTGCCCCGCTGATGGGGGTTGTCTGTGCCTCCACCAATCCTTTACCTTATGATTAGCCTCAAGTGGGGGACCTCCCTGAAAACGTTCCTTCAAATACCCAAGGAAAGGAGGTGGGGCCCTGGACACCTATCCTGGGAATGAAAAGGAAAAAGCCTCCCCTCCTACCTGTACTCAGCTGGGCTCAGTGACAAGCTGAAGGTCTCTCTGAGCCAGGGTGATTGTAAAGCTCAGTCTTTTACATAAGTATGTTGATGGCATCTTACTTTCCCCTCTGATGGTGCCATTTTTGTGTCAATATCAATATATTGGTCCTGGAGGTGAGAGAGCAGATACTTAATCTCTTGTAGTTTTAAAATGGGTGAAATAAATGCCTCTGCTAGGATTCGCTTTTCTGAAACACAGACACAATCTCATCAATGTTAAAGTGAAATCTTGGCTGGCCCTGCTGACTCACACCTGCAATCCCAGAACTCTGGAAGGCCAAATCAAAGCAAGAGGATTGCTTGAGGCCAGGAGTTTGAGAACTGCCTGGGCAGTATAGCAGGCGCCATCCTTACAAAAAATGAATTAGAGCAGAGTGGTACACACCTGCAGTCCCAGCTACTCCAGGGGCTCAGGTAGGAGAATCCCTTGAGTGCAGGAGTTGGAGGCTGCAGGGAGCTATAATTACACTACTGCACTCCAGCCTGGGTGACAGAGTGAGACCTTATTTCAAAAAAAACGAAAGCAAAATCAAGCAAACAAAATAAAATACAATTGTTGCCGGGGGACCCTACCTGCTTCTAGGATGCCTCCCAAGCATGGCAAGTAATGCCATTTCTGATGGGGTCCACTGCATCATCCCAGGCCCTGTGGCCACTCCTCATCCCCTACACACCTCTCACTCAAAGCGGGCATGTGAGGTTAGTCACTGCTCCTCAGAACCCGTGTTGGCCGGGCGTGATGACTCGTGCCTATAATCCCAGCTGTCTGGGAGGCCAAGGTGGGTGGATCACCTGAGGTCAGGAGTTTGAGACCAGCCTGGCCAACATGGAGAAACTCCATCTCTACTAAAAATACAAAAATTAGCCAGGCTTGGCCATGTGTGCCTGTAATCTCAGTTACTTGGGAGGCTGGGGCAGGAGAATTGCTTGAACCCGGGGGGCAGAAGCTGCAGTGAGTCGAGACCGTGCCACTGCACTCCAGCCTGGGTGACAGACGGAGACTCCATCTCAAAAAATAATAATAATAATAAATAAAAAGTAAAGAAGAACTGACATGCCTTCACTCTTCTGTGGCTATGCTTACAATCTCCCCTGCCAGGAAAGTCTGTTTTTCTTACTCTCACTTAACCCTGCTTCCCACAACCTCCACTGCCACCACACATACCTGGTGTCTGGGAACACCCTAGCCCTCACTCAAAGCCTGGGGCAACTTCACTTCCTAAATCAACCCTGACCCTGCCTCCTTCCACCATCCCCACTTCCAGGAACAATCATGTTAGTGGATGTTATAGGACTTAGGTCTGTTAAAAAACTTAGACAATTAAAAGTATTTATTTATCTATCTATTTATTCATTTTGTAGAGACAGGGTCTTGCTATGTTGCCCAGGCTGGTCTTGAACTCCTGGCCTCAAGTCATCCTCCTGCCTCAACCTCCCAAAGCACTGGGATTATGGGCATGAGCCACTGTGCTCAGCATAGACATTAAATGTAACAGAGCAAAGAACAATTCATGAATCAGGCAGCATTCAGAATCAGAAGAAGTTCAGAGAGCTCCACTTGGCAGCATGACCTGCAAGCGTTTATAGGATGGACAGAGAAGCAAAGTAGAGAAATCATCTAATTGGCTACAGCTAACCATTTGCCTTGTTTGGGCATGGGTGCTCAGTTGGCTGCCTGTGATTGGCTGAAGCTTGGCTGTTTGTTACAGAAAGATATTCCTAAACTAGGTTTTGGTTTGTTTATTTACTAAGTTAGGTTGCCATTTGTTACGTAGAAACTCAAAGTCTAGAGCCAGGCTCAGGCCGTACTGAGGGTGGTTCCATGCTTTGGAGCCATCGTCGTCATCATCATGATGAAGATGCACTGAGATCTGTTAGTTAAGCAGGAAGCCATCGGCTGGGTCGACTCATCCTTGCAATACAGTTGCGCTTCCTGAAAACAGATGCTCTGTCCTCATTCTGGTCTTCCAGCTGGCATAGGGGTTTGCGTACAGAAATCATACAATTGACATTCGTTGAGTTTACTGGAAATGATGAGAAAGTAATTCTTTAATGGTTGTTTGCCTATATGGATATGTCTTAGGTGTAAGATACTTACTGTGTTGCTATTCATCCTTCAGGAATAATCCAGTTAACAGGATTCCAGGAGGTGTTCTGCAGGGAAGGCTGTCTAACAATCTCTCAGGAATGCTTGAAAATCCATGGCAGTTTACGTCTTTGCACCAAAACTTTCAACAACCGTTTATGCATCTTCTGTGTGCTAGACACTTCCCTGGCTCTGTTGCTACTGTTCCAGTGTGAGTTAGAGGTAGCAAGGAGGTTCAGAAGGAAATGCCGGAAGCCCGGCTACTTTGAGTCCTTTTGCCATTCGTATCCAGTTCACGGGGCCCCAAAAATATTCCAAGGTGAGAGCAAGTTTGGGATTCCCTCCAGGGAAAGAGAGAAGACACCATGGTGAAGAAATCTGTGATTGCTGGCAATGGCAAGCCCACAGTGAGCTAATGCCTTTGTGCTTCTGGGAAGAAGGTCACTGGAGGGTGGAGGCGAGATTTCTCTTGTGCAGTGTAAGTGGACAGTAGAAGGAAGAAGGGAGCTCTCACATCCTGTGCTTGGCATGAGGCCTCTGGAAGTGACAGACGCTCCAGGCCTTTTGCTTAAGACCCGATTGAGTCATATTTGGCCAGAGAGAAGCTCTGCAGCAGGGAAAATTTTGGCAAACTTTCATGCTCTCTTGCCGCAGATGGAGGTTGCATTTTCATGGATAGAGGATGGTTTGAATGGGAATGAGACTCAAACACAGACTCAAAGCCCATGAGTCTGCCCTCAAACTAAATCTCAATACGTCCCCGGCACCGTGCCCTGCACTGTGCAGAAGTCACCATGACTCGGATGAGGGCCTTATCCTTAAAGAGTCTGTATAACCAATGCAGAGAAAAAGGCTAATATGCACCAGCAATCAATCAACTACTCCAGTGAAGAAAGTTAAGTACTGAAGTAAATAGCCCTTCCTTCTCTGGTCTATCGCTTGGTTAGCCTGTGGAATATTCTACCATCCAGGCCTGGGCTTAAGGGGAGCAGAGCCCAAGGGAGACCCCAATTCCACAGCCACGCTAACCTCCTGTCTGCCCTGCAGTCATGCCTGCCCTCTAGGCAGATTGCCAGGGCCTCATTGCTGGGTACAATCCTACGAGAACATTCCTCTGCTGGGAGCAAAGCTGGGCAGATGGAGGCTACGGAAGAAGAGAGTAAGCGTCCGTAGGGAAATCCTGCAGCTCAGGGACATACACCTGATGGGTCTGAACCTCTCCAGGGACTCCTGTTCATCCTTAGAGCCACTGATGAAATAGGAAAGAGGACGGGAGGGAAATCATTGCGAACTATTTTGATAACATTTTTTGACCCTGCCATGGTGCACTCAAACTTTAAATTCAGTCCTCTGTGTCTCCTGCAGGCGCCACAAGTAGGGATAGATGCAGATGGGTCTGGCACCCGTGCGCCCCACAGGGTGTTGTTGGCCAGTGTGTGACTGGTTATGTAAAACCACCAACTGTTCTTCCAGAATTAATTCTTCACTTTGCTCCATGTCTCTTGCTCTTCAGCCTTCTTTCACCGAATTGTTTACCTTTCCTGGGTCACTGCAACCCTTGCTCACATCATTTTCGTTCCTACCCTCCTTTCTTCTTTAACATGTGAAAACATTTTTGAATTTTGGATTTTTTTTTTTTTAGAGACAAGCTTTTGCTCTCTCGTGCAGGCTGGAGTGCAGTGGTGCAATCATAGCTCGCCGCAGCTTTGAACTCCTAGGCTCAAGCAATCCTCCCATTTCAGCCTCCCACGTAGCTGGGACTATAAGCATGTCCAGCTATCGCCTCTTTGTGAAATGATGAAAATTCTTTTCAGGACTTGACACTTGCCTTGAGAACAGAGAATGGCAAAGGGGCGAAGTCCCACCCATGATCTCAGCACTTTGGGGGCCAAGGCAGGAAGATTGCTTGAACCCAGAAGTTGGAGATCAGCCTGGCCTGCTCTAATGTGATGTTGTCTCTATCGAAAAGTAAAAAATATTAACCAGGTATGATGGCACTCACCTGTGGTCTCAGCTACTCGGGAGGCTGACGGGGGAGGACCACTTGAGCTCGGGAGGTCAAGGCCTCAGTGAGCTGTGATTGGACCACTGCACTCCTGTCTGGACAGCAGAGCAAGACCCTTTCTCCCTAAAAAAATTGAAAGGGGAAAAGAAATGTTTTCACCTGTTTATACAGCTCCCCAAGGCAAGGTTGAGATGATCACTGGGCAAAGCCACCTGGAAACTGTCTTTGTTCTAAACCACAGGGCAGTGCAGAGGGCTGACACACTGTGGTGGCCGAGTGGGGCCCTGTCCCGGTCCACGGGGCAGGTGCTATGTTGTAAGTTTCCCACTCCTGCTATTTCCTCAGTTTTCTCTGCTCTTAGAGGCCAGGGCTGCTCCCGGGCAGAAGCAGCTGCTGCCAGCTTCTGTGCCAGGGCCTGGAAATTCCTTCCTAGCAGGGGACGCACGATGGCACGCACATCCTTCTTCCCTCCTTCCTCTCCTGCTGGCTGGCCCCTCCACAGGACAGGCCACCACAGGGTGATGGAGGGAGGCAGTCCTACCTGGGGAGCGGAGCACAGATTGCTTCGACTGATTCATGCCCACCGCAGAGGCCACCAGAGTGTTAGCATCGGGTTGGACCCGGGAAGTCAGAAGCAAGCGTGATCTTCCCTCCTGGTAGGCCTAGGATGTCACTGGGAGTGTGGCAATGAAGAGATGATGTGTCCCCTGACTCACACTGTCCTTTCTGACAATGACACTGAGGGACGGAGGATGGAGAGCCCCTTGGGGAAGGCCACCATGCTTAGCAGCTTTGTGCCCTCCCTGCAACCATCAGGACTGGTTTTTGCTTCGAAATGATATTTGGTGCGTCTTTGAAAACACTGGGTACCAGCACTGCACTTAATCATTCTCTCGTTCATCGCTTCCTTAAGCACATACTGAGGGCCTTCCGTGAGTAAGGTCATCGTGGTGTGGGTGGCACCACGCTCATGTAGGGGGTTGGCAACACTGCCAGGCAGACCAGGGACAGAGCCAGGACCAGATGGCTCAAGGAGAAATTCTCAGCCGCGGAGGCTGCCTGATGCTGAGAGGCAGCTCGGTGACCGCAGAGTGGCGGCCAGGTGGAGGGAGCGCAGCTCGAATGGCCCAGATCAGCTACACTTTCTTCGAAGAAAAATGTTTTTTCTTTGCCAGTAACTTGAAAAAGCACTTAAAAATGTGTATCTTTCCCCATTTGAATATATGCTCCGCAAAACAGGTCATTTCTTCTTTCTCTTTTTCCTCGAGACAGGGCCGCTCTGTTGCCCAGGCTGGCGTGCAGTGACGTGATCACAGCTCACTGCAGCCGCAACCTCCCAGGCTCAAGTGATCGTCTCACCTCAGCCTCCATGGTAGCTGGAACTACAGGTGTGCACCACCACATCTGGCCTTTCTTTCCCACCCCCCCCCTTTTTTTTTGAGACAGGATTCCATTACATTGATCCTGGCTTCAAGTGATCCTCTCACCTCAGCCTCCCGGGGAGCTGGGATTACAGGTGTGCACCACTGCATGCAGCTACAATTTCTTATTTTCTAACTTACTTAAGATACTTACTATGTGCCATTACATTCTCAGAACAACTCTATAAGGCATTTTGAAGATGAAGCTACTGAGGCTTAGAAAGGTTAATTTTCCCGGCCAGGGTCAGTGACTCACGCCTGTAATCCCAGTACTTTGGGAGGCCAAGGTGAGTGGATCACCCGAGATCAGGAGTTCAATACCAGCCTGGCCAACATGGTGAAACCCCTTCTCTACAAAAATACAAAAATTAACTAGGCATGATGGCAGATACCTATAATTCCAGCTACTCAGGAACCTGAGGTGGGAGAATCACTTGAACCTGTGAGGTGGAGGTTGCAGTGAGCCAAGATCATGCCACTGCACTCCAGCCTGGGTGGCTCACGACTGTAATCCAAGCACTTTGGAGGCCAAGGCAGGCGAATCACCTGAGGTCTGGGTTCAAGACCAGCCTGACCAACATGGTGAAACCCTGTCTTAAAAAAAAAAAAGAAAAGAAAAAGGTTAATTTTCCCAAGGTCACATTCATTACTTTAAATGATGGAACTTGGATTCGAGCTCAAGTCTTCGGAGTCCACAGTTTAAACTGCAATCTACAGAACACGCCTGAGTGTGGTCATGGTAGGTGTCAGTCAAAGCTCCCTCATAGCATGGGCCATGCATGGTTGTATATGTCAAGGCGGCAGGCAGGGGAATGGAATTAGGAATCATTTCCGTTTGTGGCAGGACCCAATGAGCAGGAAAGATAATTTGCAGAATGTGGTAGGGTGTCAGGCTAGACTGGACGGGCCTCCAGTTCCAATAGAAACACAGAAGAATAGGCAGGGAACAGAGAGGACACGTGGTTGTGACAGTTCATTTGAATGGCCTAATTATGCAGGTGAGTGGGAAAATGTTGTCTAGCACCTACAGGCAAGGATGACTTGAAATACTTCATTATTCACATACTTAGAGCCCTGTACATAAGAATGGACAATAGATTTAGCCTCAAATCAAACTCCCAGGGAGCTTTGCTAGCCAGAAGTTGTATACCAACCTTTTAATTGCTGGACACTGGGGTAAGGGCAAGGTCAGGGGTATTGGGGTATAAATATCAGTCCTGCTGTTAAAACTGTCCACGCTGTTGCTTGGCACAGTGACACAATGGCCTTATCATTTTGCTGTGTCCTAGCAGCCACACCTGTGCCTTATATAATAATATCAGCTCTCAGCCAGGCATGGTGGCTTATGCCTGTAATCACAGCACTTTGGGAGGCGAAAGTGGGTGAATCATTTGAGGTCAGGAGTTCGAGACCAGCCTGGCCAACCTGGTGAAATCCCATCTCTACTAAAAATAAAATTTTTTTTAAAATTTAGCAGGGTGTGGTGGTGCACGCCTGTAATCCCAGCTACTTGGGAGGCTGAGGCAGGATAATTTCTTGAACCCAGGAGGTGGAGGTTGCAGGGAACCAAGATTGTGCTACTGCACTCCAGTCTGGGTGACAGAGTGAGACTCCATCTCAAAAAAAAAAAAAAACCTATTCAAGAGGAAGCTCATTTCAAATGCAGCCCAGCCTTGGCGAGACCAAAAATGAGATGGCCTGGCAAAAATGAGGTGGCCCTGGGCCAAGGCCTGCTTCCAGGAGGGAGGCAAGTACCAGCTGTCCCATGAGGTGGAAGGAGGGCCGGACAGAGGCACTGCTAGCTGTCCTATCACCTTCACCTCTTTCTCCAGCATTTGCTACACTCTTCACATTCATGCAAGAGACTGAGTGCTTCTAGCCTTTGACTTCTAGGGGCTTCAGTTCTGAGTCAAATACCTACCAGGGTTTGCATTTACCAGGGTTTGCTCGCAATAGTAGGAAATAATATGCAGCTGCCCTAACTGCCACCAAGATAAAGGAGATTAGAGCAGGATGCCATGGTTCATGCCCGTAGTCCCAGCTACCTGGGGGGCTAAAGTAGGATCACTTGAGCCTAGGAGTTGGAGGCTGTAATGAGCCATGATAGTGCCCCTTACTCCATCCTGGGTCACAGAGCAAGACCCTTTCTCTAAAATAAATGTAAGTAAATAAAAAGTGGATTAAATAAAATAGAAGTTTATTTCTCCATCTCATGTCCAGGGCTGATAGAGTGGCTTCACCATGTTGGGAACCCAGGATCTTCCTTTCTAGGGACCCTGCTATCCTTAAGGTATTGATTGTTCTTATCTGTGCTGTTCAAGATGGTTGACCACCCTGTCTGCATATCAGCTATCAGGAGGGGTGGAAAGAGAAAGAGGAGGGCATGCCTGTCCCTTTTAGGGCATGATCCTGTAGGTGAATGAGTCACTTCTGCCATATCCCATTAAACAGAGCTTAGTCACATTATCACTCCGAGCTGCCATGAGGTGGGGAAGATGTACTCTTCATTCTACAATGGTCCATAAAGGCAAAAACTGGGCATTCTCTTAGGTAAAGGAGGAGATATTGAGGGACAATTAACAGTCTCTGTCACAGTACCCCAAACAGCCACATGCATATTCTTCTTCCTTTATAGATCACAGCCAGCCCTTCCCCAGGGGAGATCATCCTGAAGTCCCAGGGAGTGACTGCACCCAGCTCCAAGCCTAGGACCTCTGGGTGACATACAGTCATCTCTGACACGTCTGCCTGAGCTTCCTCTGCACAGTATAAACAAGTCATCTGTTTCCTCCTTATACTCAATATGTAATGGTAGTGCAGGGTTAGATTAATGACCATAAAAGTACCCACTCAAAACAGGGAAGAATGGGAAATAGACAATAACAAGTGGTCCACAACAATGATAAAATCCTGCCAGGAAGAAATAGCAACAGATCCCTGATCATGCGGTCATTTCTTTTGAAAGCACTCCGGTAGTCTCCAAAGGGGCTTGAGTCCTTGACACATTCACAGAGCAGAGTGGCAAACTTGCTTTGAAATGTCACCTGCTTTACTCTCAGGCAGTGTTATTTCAGGTCTGTCTTTGACAGCAGGGGAACTGACATCCCAAGTAACACAGGGCTTTTTAAAAGTTTTTTCAAAGACATCCATGCTTAGAGAGATTAATTTATAGCATTTTCATCCACCAGCACTTTTTTGTTGCAAGTGAGAGAAACTCAAGTCAAGCGGAAGGAAACTATAGAACGGCAAAGTTGGATCTGGGCCTCGGGAATGATGGAGTTGGAGCTGAACAATCATGGAATTTTCTGGTTTCCTTGTTTCTGTGGCTTTGAGTGCCAGCATCCTTTCAGGTACTAGAGGCCTGCTTCCTCTAAACAGCGGGAGCATGCTTGCCAGCAGCTCTCAGACTGCAATACACACCATGGTGATTTGTCTCTTAGCTCAGTCAAAAATTCCCAGGGCAGGGCTCTGATTGGTTGGTTTGGGTCACCTGCAGGCTGAGCCCTGTGATTGACAGCAGCCACTAGAAGCACATGGTGGAGTGAGAAGGGCGTTTCCCAGAAGCAGCAGGGCAAGGGAGGCTGCACAAACACCTAGGAAAGTTCCTCTTAGGAACCTGGGGGAAGGGAGTGCCACTGAGGGCTGAATTTAAGACTTCCACTTCCCAACACAATACCCTTCCTCCATCCACCTTTCCTTCTGCTGTTTGGCTTAGGCGATTTTTATTTCCACATCAGGGACATCGGATGCAGTTACTTTTGGTAGGATCTGAGCTGTCGCATTCCAAGTTCAGCAAGAATACACAAGTGTCAGTGCATAATCCTTCTCTGACTTGTGAACCAGTTAACACTGCAAACAGGCAGAGCCATTAACATACTGACTTTCCTTCCTAACAACATAATCCTCTGGCAGCCTGAGCTTCACTGATTGATATTCGACCTAATAAGGCTGAGCTGGATAAGCTTCCCCGGTCTCCAAGGACATCATTTTAACTGTGGGGATTTAAAAAAAATTTGTTAAAGTAAGTTTAATATCTTTTCAGAAATATACTTTTCAACCGTCTCACTGGGCTCCTTACAGACCGTGTGGAAATATTAATACAATTGAAAGCCTCAGCACCCTCTCAGTGATCTGGAGACCTCCACGGCAAAGGAAAGATTCGGCGGGTTAATTCAAGCATCCAGGAAGCTAACCAGGAAAGCAAGCAATAAAACTGAGACAGAAGACAGGAAACTAGCTAACAATAAAAAATGGCAGGAAGACTCCCAGCTCATCTGTAACCCATTAGAATGCTGGGAACCATGTTCCAGGGTATTTTTTTCTGGTGGTGTTTTCAGCTTCTGTGCTTGTTAGGGAGCGCCCATTTGGGAACAAGGATGGTGTAGTTGAATAGACGAACTTCTAGGCGTGAGAGGCCTTGGGAGTTTCTTTGACGGGTCTGTCTGGCATTATTGTAAAATTGCAGATAAGAACAACTGACTAATAATGTGTATGGGCCTAAAACCAACTTCATTGAACTGATTTTTAAAAGATGAGTGTGCGAAGATTAAACATAAAGCTTTGAGATGAACTAGTGAAACACATTTGTGTGTGTGTTTGACTCTACTTCCTGTCCCATTGATAGGCAAAAGTGCTAAATAGTCTACATTTTAGTTAATGGTACGGGAAAAAAGTCTTTAATTTGTTTTTCTTTTTTTTTTTTTGAGATGGAGTCTCATTCCCATTGCACAGGCTGGAGTGCAGTGGCGCAGTCTCAGCTCACTGCAACCTCCACCTACCAGGTTCAAGCGATTCTCCTTCCTTAGCCTCCCGAGTAGCTGGGATTACAGGCGTGTGCCACCACACCCGGCTAATTTTCATATTTTTAGTTGAGACAGGGTTTTGCAGTATTGGCCAGGCTGGTCTCGAACTCCTGACCTCAGGTAATCTGGCCCCCCAAAGTGCTAGGATTAAAGGTGTGAGCCGCCACTCCCAGTCAAAAAATATTTAAGTTTTTATGAGTGAGTGTGTGTTTGTGTGTGTGTGTGTGTGTGCAGAAATAACTTACATTTTGACAGGTAGATTCCACAATTCCCGACCTAAAATCGGAGGATTAAATATGCTAGCTGGGACTATTTCTATGGAATTCCTCCAAGTCCTTTAACTGTGGTACAATTCATCTAGATCACGAAGGAATACTGGGTGAAGATTGCATTGCATAACTTATATGATATAACTAATTTATATCATACCATCTAAATTTAAAAATGGACTTACAACTCTTGTAAAGTAAAACAAAATCCACCTTGAAAAAAGTTCAGTTCTGGGAAATGATCAGGAAGCAACCTGCCTTTAAGAAGGATGTGAAGAAATGACTTCATATTCCTGTTTAAAAACCATGAGTTCAATTAAATGGGTTTTAAGACATATCTTCTGGGAGAAAAAGTGATGTGTGTGGCCATATTAAACACATACATTTAAAACAGAAAGAATTGGGGCTGGGCCTGGTGGCTCACACTTGTAATCTCAGTACTTTGGGAGGCCAAGGCGGGTGAATCGCTTTAGGTCAGGCGTTTGAGACCAGCCTGGCCAACATGATGAAACCCTGTCTCTACTAAAAGTACAAAAATTAGTTGGGCATGGTGGCGGGCACCTGTAGTCCCAGCTACTCAGGAGGCTGAGGCAGGAGAATGGCTTGAACCTGGGAAAGGGAGGCTACAGTGAGCCGAGATCGTGCCACTGCACTCCAGCCTGGGCAACAGAGGGAGACCCTGTCTCAAAAAAAAAAAAAAAAAGAGAAAGATTTGGGATGACTTTGAAGCCTACAAAGTTTGATATAAGAAGAGAGAGAGCATGTGAGTGTTTGTGAATGTGTGTGTGCACATGCGTGTGCACGCATGTGTGTGTGCATGTGAGTACATGTGTATTACCTTTCCCAAGGAATAGACAGACACAGCCAGAGTTCATTTTCTCTCCCTTGTCCCCACATCCTGGCGTCTTGACAAGGGATAAAGACCCTCCTCCTCACAGGAGGAGCACAGTCTTTTGACTCACATTCTGCTCAGCTGTGGGACATTCTTTGACAAGAGTGCGTGCTCCTTTTTAAGGGGCGTGAGTCACTTAGCCATTCTGAACACCCTCTCCTCCCCTGTAAAATGGGAGAATTCCAGGCTTCTTGGGATGATAAGATGAGGAAATGCGTGAGAAGCGTTTGGCCATGAAGAGTTTTCATAAGCGTTCTTGTTCCTGTTACCATGACTCTTGGGAGTTAGAATCGCATCTGGATTCAGGACTCTGCTGCCTTCAGGGAGCTGGCCACAGACCTTTCTGTGTCAATTCGCAGCCAGAAAGACCTCTCTGTCCCTTACCGAGGTCCAGATCTGCGACCGCTTCCCAGCGCATGTGGAGTCTGTGAAGAGATGGCATAGAGTTTGTGTTTCATCTTAGCTATTCCCATCCAACTGTGTTTGATCGGGAACAGGCTCTCCTTGTGCCACCTGTCAGTGGAATGCCTTTGCCAGAGAAGAGGGCCCGCTTCCTGCTCCCACGCGCACTGGCCCGTCAGCTGTTTCTCGTTTTCCTCACCTGTGGGGCTTTAGGCCAGGCTCACCGAGGACTGGCACAACCAAGGTGAGAAGAGAATAAAAGCATCTGGTCTTGGGAAAGTCCCTTGTCTCGACATCAAGGTTACGTCACTCCCTGTGCAGCCAGCCCAGTTTCCAGCCAGCCTCGTCCTTGCCCTCCCTTCTAGGGCGGCGGGCTGCTGACAGTGTCAGCTTCTCCGTGGCCTTCTTTGCCCTGCTGCTGCTATCCCCGACAGCCTTCACTTGGACTCTGAGTTTATTGCGTGACCTGAGTGTTGTTACTTCCATCTTGAATGTTATTGGCTTGTTTAGTCTCAGAACCTATCGCTCTCTGTTTTTTTTTTTTTTTTTCTGCCCTTTCTCCATTCAGAGAGTGCAAGTTAGGGTGAACCAGGTGAAACATCATGAGTACCGTGTGGAAGGACCCTGAGCTTTGCCGTTCTGTAGACCTCAGTTTGAACCCTAGTGCAGCCACTTACTTGCCCCAGGGCATTAGATACGTCACTTAATACTTCTGAGCCCAGTTTTTTCATGGGCAAAGCTATGCAAAGGCATGGAATCAACCCAAATGCCCATCAGTGATAGGCTAGATAAAGAAAAGGTGGTACATATGCACCGTGGGATGCTATGCAGCCATAAAAAGGAACAAGATTGGCCAGGTATGGTGGCTCACACCTGTAATCCCAGCACTTTAGGAGGCCAAGGTGGGCGGATCACGAGATCAAGAGATCGTGACCAGCTGGCCAACATGGTGAAACTCCGTCTCTACTGAAAATGCAAACATTAGCTGGGCGTGGTGGTGACACATGCCTGTAGTCCCAGCTACTCAGGAGGCTGAGGCAGGAGAATCGCTTGAACCTGGGAGGCGGAGGTTGCAGGGAGCTGATATTGCGCCACTGCACTCCAGCCTGGGTGACAGAGTGAGACTCCATCTCAAAAACAAAAGGAACAAGATCATGAACTTTGCCAGGACATGGGTAGAGCTGGAAGGCGTAATCCTTAGCAAACTAACCCAGGAACAGAAAACCAAACACCACATGTTTTCACATATAAGTGAGAGCTAAATGATGAGAACACACGGGCACAAGGCAGGAAACAGCACACCCTGGGGCCTGTCAGAGGGGTATTGTGGGGAGGGAGCACATCAGGAAGAAAAGCTAACAGACACTGGGCTTAATACCTAGGTGAAGGGTTGATCTGTGCAGCAAACCACCATGGCACACTTTTTTTTTAACCTATGTAACAAACCTGCACAGCCTGCACCTGTACCCTTGAACTTAAAATTTAAAGAAAGCAATCCTTTCATAGGTGCTCCTTGCTTGTGATGAGTGGAACAATCTACATCTGTGGCTGCGCATCGCAGACACACCCAGAATAATGTCTAACCAAGTATCTGAGCACTCCATGGCCCAGTCAAGTTGACATCTGAACTCAGGTCTACAGAACGGCAAAGCTCAGGTTCCTTCATTACGGTACGCTTGATGTTTTAACTGGGTCACTCTAACTTGCTCTCTCTGAATGGAGAAAGGGCGAAAAAAGAGAACCAGACTGCAATAGGTTCAGAGACTAAACAAGGCAATAACATTCAAGATGGAAGTAACAACATTCAGGTCAAGCAATAAACTCAGAGTCCAAGTGAAGGCTGTCGGGGATAGCAGCAGCAGGGCAAAGAAGGCCACGGAGAAGCTGACAGTGTAAGTCAGGGTTCCCCTGAGAAACAGACCAATAGGAGAGATGGACGGATAAGTGGATGATAGGCAGATAGACAGATTTATGATAAGGAGTTGTCTCATGCAATTATGAAGGCTGGGAAATCCCAAGATCAGCCATCTGAAGGCTTGAGAACCAGGAAGGCCAAGGGTCTGAATTTCAGTGTGAGTCCAAAGGCTTGCAAGAGGAGAGCTGGCGGTGTAAATTCTAGTCCAAGTATGAAGGCTTGAGAACCAGGAGAGTCAATGATGTAGGCTCTAGTCCGACCCTGAAGGCAGGAGAAGACCAATGACTCAGCTTAAGACCATCAGGCAGAGAGTGAATTCTGTCTTGTTCAGCCTTTTGTTCTATTCAGGACTTCAACTGATTGGATGAGGCCCACCCACATGAGATCCTTTACTTAGTCTATTGATTCAAATGTCAGTCTCATCCAGAAATGCCCTCACAGACACATCCAGAATAATGTCTAACCAAATATCTGGACACCTCATGGTTCAGTCAAGTTGACATCTAAAATGAACCACTGAAAGGGGATTAGGTCACTCACTGAGAAAATGTCTTAAGAGGCCTGAATCAGCAAGTCAACAGTGAAAAAGATAACTGTGATATTATCCTAGTAAAATCAAGATTTGTATAATGGCTCTTGCTGTTTGCATGGAAAGTGCCACTGTTGTCTGAATGTCCCATGTATAGAGAGGATCTGTTTCTGTTTCTCTAAAGCCACCCTTTAGACTATGACCTGTGAATCTGGCTTGAGCAGCCTGGTGAATGTCAGTGTGGTGAGCAGTGTGGTGGGTGTGGATAGGGGAGCTGCTTTTCAAGGCCCAGCAGTCCCATCAACGAGCCACAGAGTGCAATGGAAACAGATGCTAAAGTCAAGTCTTAGGAAGGTATCAGGCAGGCTTAGCTGTTTCTTTTCCTTTCAGTTTCTTCTTTACAATTATATCTTGGGCATGGTGGCTTGCACTTATAATACCATCTGCTTGGGAGGCTGAGATGGGAGGATTGCTGAGGCCAGTAGTTGGAGATCAGCCTGGGCAACATAGGAGACCTTGTCTCCAAAAACAAACAAATCAATAAACAGATAAAAATTAGTTGGGTGTGATGGCACATACCTGTAGTCCCAGCTACTTGGGAGGCTGAGACTGGAGGATTGCTGAGGCCAGGAGATGAACACCAGCCTGGGCAATATAGCAAGACCCTGTCTCCAAAAACAAACAAACAAAATAGATAAAATTAGCCAGGTGTGGTGGCACTTGCCTGTAGTCCCAGCTACTTGGGAGGCTGAGGTGGGAGGACCACTTGAGCCCAGAATTTCAAAGCTGCGGTGAGCTGGGCTTGTGCCACTGCACTCCAGCCTGGGCAACGGAATGAGACCCCATCTCTAAAATAAATAAATAAATTGCATCTTCTTTGGTGTAACTTTCTTATAGATTGTTAAGTGGGCCAATTAATTGAACATTTTATTCAATAAAACCACTTATATATGAGAAATTGAATTGCGGTCTACAAAACCCTCCATTACTTTAGAAGGCATTTGGAAAGAAAAATCCAGGTTTCCAGCTTCTGTAGCTAAGACTCCTTTGTCACCAACAGCAGTTCCCCCAAGTGTTGACAGAGCTTCCTTAGAATTACAGGGTTGAACCATCCGATACTATTTATTGACAGCAAACCTCATAGCCCTTCCTTAAACAGAGTATGACTATTTGAGACCCTGTTTTCTTTTTCCTGCCTCTGCACTCCTAGAAATGGGCTTTAGATTGTATACTACAGCTGATTAGAAACAACCCTGTTCAGTCAAACATTTAATATTGAATTATTACCCAAGCCTGACTCTTACAAATAGACATTGATCCTGCTCCTGAACGTGGCACTTGGAAAAATAGTGGCATTTTCTGTTTAGAGAAAGACAGGCAATTTTTTCCAGTCCCTTGTATCTTAATGGCACAGAGCCCTCATTAAGCAGAGGGTCTTGCTGTGTTGCCCAGACTGGACAGTCTGCCACCCAGTCCTAAGGAATAAAAGGTGATGTCTGGAAACCTGCCTGTCATTATCATCATTTCAAAATGAACACGGATAAACGTCTCCAAACGCCATCAAGGCAACTTCACGACAGAGATGAATGTCAGCAGTACCCTGTTAAGTATACCCATTAATCATTATTTTTAGAATATTTTTCAACAAGCAACATTTTTTCCTTTTCTCTCTCTCTCTCTCTCTCTCTCTCTCTCTTTTTTTTTTAGTGTGCCTTGGAGCAAAGCTATTTGGTGTGAAAAACTATTTGAGTGAAAGGAGGTGCTATTAGCCCTCTCTCCCACAGATGTAGCCTCGGGTGCTAAGGGAATTCAGCACATCTTAGAACACAGGCTAGGAAACCTCCTCTCTCTTATTGGTTGGGTGAGTCCTGGTATTGCACCAGAATCATTAAAAGGCATCTAATAGGCAACCACCTGTGTATAGTGCTTTGTACAACACGACCACTCAGGAGGCAGAGAAGTATTTGCTCTCTGGGAATGTATGCTTTGTTTTACCACTTTTGAAAATCTAGCAGAAGGTGAAGCTTATACTCCATTGGGGAGGTAGACTGGAGTAAGATTAGCATTGGCAGATAGCGACCTGCAGGAATATTCTGTTCCCATGTTCCCCATTTGCGTTCTTGTCAGCCTACATAATTGAGTCATATTTTGGCTTAGGATACCAATAAGTAAAAATGTGTGTACATGGATATGTGTATGTTAGTGTGTGTGCATGGCAACCTACATGAGCCTGTGTGTGTCCATCAGCCACAACATACTTATTACTTCTTAGCTCTGGAAATCCACAAAGTGATTGTGTGCCATACTCCTCACTAAGCTCTGGAGATCCTAGACAACACAACATGATGCGTGGTCAGGAGTCTGCAAAGCAGGTCCCTGAATCTGGGGCCGGTCTCCATCATGATGGATCACACCTGTTCTTGAATGTCCACATCCTCTCCTTTCCCTCTCGGCGTATTCTCTTCTCTAACCGTTCACATTTCTGAACTTTGGGCTACCACAGCGTGGACTGGGCCTCGGACCTAGCAGGAAGCACAGCTGAAGTTCCCAGATGATTCAGAACTTTCCTCCATGTGCAGATCATCTCTGGGTCCTCTGGGCGTTGGGGCCTCAGGGTGGTGGTTAGGTCTGCCTGCTGTCCAGACTCACTGCTATATCTTTAAAAATTTTATTTTTTTAATTTTTTAATTTTTAATTTTTATGGGTACATAGTAGATGTATACATTTCTGAGGTACCTGAGATGTTTTGATACAAGCATGCAGTGTGAAATAAGCACATCATGGAGAATGGGGTATCCCTCCTCTCAAGCATTTATCATTGAGTTACAAACAATCCAATCAGACTCTAAATCAAGCTTGTCAAACCCAGGGCTGCATGCGGCCCAGAATGACTTTGAATGCTGCCCAATGCAAATTCACAAACTTTCTTAAAACATTATAAGATTGTTTTAGGATTTTTTTCTTTTTAGCTCATCAGATATCATGAGTGTTCATGAATTTTATGTGTGGCCCAAGACAATTCTTATTCTTCCAATGTGGCCCAGGGAAGCCAAAAGATTGGATAACCCCTGCCAAGTTATTTAAAAATGTGCAATTAAGCCATTATTGACAATAGTCACCCTGCTGTGCTCTCAAAGCCTGGGTCTTATTCATTCTTTCTAACTCCTTTTTTTTCCCCATTACCCATCCCTGGCCGCTGTATCTTAACCCCTAAAGCTCCGGTGCTGTTGTTGGTGCCTCTGGTCACCTGTTCCTTTTGTGCCTTCCGGGTCAGCTCTTCTCAGACCCAGGCCTCGGCTGGTTTCCCAGTATAGAGGGTCCCTTCTCTGTAACTGTCTGTTTTCTGATTCTCTCCTCCCTGTACACAGCCGCCCTAGTTCCCGGATTTCACTCCTCCAAACCCCAGGTGCTACAGAGGAAGAGCAGAACTCCCGCTGGGGGGCTATTTGTTGACACAAAATTCAAGAGCTAAAAAGCTACAGATGATTGCGTAGATTTGCCTTAATCCTATATTTTGAGATGGAGTTTCACTCTTGTTGCTGAGGTTGGAGTGCAGTGGTGCAATCTTGGCTCACAGGAACCTCCACCTCCTGGGTTCAAGTGATTCTCCTGCCTCAGCCTCCCAAGTAGCTGGGATTACAGGCACCCACCACCACGCCCAGTTAATTTTTGTATTTTTAGTGGTTGGGCGGGGAGGGGGGGTTACCATGTTGGTCAGGCTGGCCTTAAACTCCTGACCCCAAGTGATCTGCCCTCCTCGGCCTCCCAAAGTGCTGGGATTACAGGCGTGAACCACTGTGTCCATCCTCTTTTTTTTTTTTTAAGAAGAAAATATCCCTGGGCATTTTACAGAGTTTTGTCGGCAGGATCGAGCTTATATATAGGTTAAGAAGGCAATGCTCTGTGGAATAATATGAGTGTTGGGGATAACTCACCCTATATAATAAAAATAGAAACTGAATGGCTCCGGCAGTCATGTGGCTGAAATTCACCACATTATGCATTCCTTTGCTCTAAGGCATTGATGTTCTCTGTTAAAATGCAAATACATCATCTGAGAGGACTTAGAGAACAGGACCATGTGTCAGAACAGGTGTCAGCAAATTTGGCTTCAGGTCTTCCCAGCTAAGCGACCTTTCTGTGAAAGCCTGGAATATTCGAGATGAAAAGAATCTTAGACCCACGTCGTGATTCTCCTTACCCAGAGGAATGTTTGCAATAACAGGGCTTGCAAAGTGAGCAACCGTATTCATTCCAACATCTCTGCTTTCTTAAGTCCGAGTCTGCTTTCTGGTGTCTTCCATGAGATTCCCCACACTTTGCCGCTGGTTCCCCCACACGTTTATTTCTTTTAAATGGAAGCAACCAGAATGTTCCCAGTGCGCACCATACACGGCCTGAGAGACATAGAAGAGAACGGCAGCCTCAAGCCTCCAGACAGACACGAGAGGCCCGTCTTATTCTCATTCCCTTTTAGTTAAGATCAGCTAAAGCCCTAAGTCTAAGTCTTTTCCCAGTGAGCTGTTATTTAAGTCACCACTCTTCCTTCCTGCAGGGGAGCAGATTGTGACACCCCCACTATCCAGGGCAGGATTTTAAATGTGCCTCAGATACCTTTACCTTCCTTGATGTTTGCTAGGGACAAATATTTCAGAATCTGTTTTCTCATCTTCAAAATGGTAATGGTCATCCTTCTTCTGTCCACCACGCCTTCTGGCTGTGAGAGTCCAGAGGTGAGATCTGGGTGTGTCTGGTGCCCTGTGGAGGGTGTGGGGACCCGCCGCAATGCCAGCTCTGAGCCACCAGCTGTGGCTTCCTGAAGTGCTGTATTGATATCTGTTTGGACCTAGCCGGAGAGAGAATGGTGACTGATTTGTGATGTCAGATGTGACGTGTGCAGGTATGTGTGTGTGCACAGCCTCATTCTTCACACAGATTAGTCATACGACACCCATGCAGGACATATTATCATTACTAATTCATTAACATTTGGACACATATGAATCACCCAGCTTGCATTAGAAGGCAGGTGCATTTTGGTGAGAGACAAGCAGGACACATTAAGTGGAAGGATTTGTCAGTGGAGCTCTGAGGGCATCGTGGGGTAAAAGTGAGGGTGAGAGCTGTGATGGGAGGAAGCCCAGGAAGGCCCTGATCCAATTCATTACCCCTCACCTTTTTTTTTTCTGAGACAGGGTCTTGCTCTGTTGCCCAGAGTACAGTGGTGTGATCTTGGCTCACTGCAACCTCTGCCTCCCAAGTAGCTGGGACCACAGATACGTACCACCATGCCTGGCTAATTTTTTTTTTTTTTTTGTAGGGATAGGGTGTACTGTGTTGCCCCGGCTGACCTCAAACTCTTGAACTCAAGCAGTCCTCACAGCTTGGCCTCCCAGAGTGCCGGGATTACAGACGTGATCCACCCTACCCAACCTACCCCTCAAATTTGATTCGAGGCACAGTCCTAGGCTAGAAACAGGAATTCACATAGGATCTACAAACTGCCCTTATGGGAACTCTGGGCCAGGGGTGGCAAACTCTAACACCTGCGGGAGACCCATCAGTCACATTGCTGAGGAAATGGACCAGGAATGCCAGGTACTCCGAGGCTGCAGAGAAGGGAACTGAGGCACACATGTCTCATCCAGAGGGGCTGGGCAGGCCCCAGCTTCAGGCATTTTCTGCCAGAAGGGAGTATGGGCTTGAATATTGCCAGAACAGTCTACTTTTATAGAGAAGCTGAAAATCTGGCATATTGTGTAAAATATTCCATTTAAAAATGTTGACTCAATTAAAAAAATAACGGTGGATTCAACAAAACACTTCTGTGGGCCAGATTCAGCCTCCAGCTGCCAATTTGGGACTTCTGTTCTAGATGCCATTAGAAAAGGGAAAATTAACTCCTGGAACAAATGCTGACACTGGTGCGGTGGAATCACATGACTTTGGTCCAACAGACAATTACTGCCCACCAGGAGCCCCAGGTGACCAGACACGCATGTGGTCTACAGGACCTTGGATTGCAGCAGAGGGCGACAATTGCAGGACACAAATGATTGTAATTACGTAGAAACAGTAAGAGCCACAAAAGAAGTGTCATAAAAATGCTCTGAGAACATTTGGGGAGCGGGGCAGGGAGATAGTTGTTGGTGGGGAGGGCTTGGTAGTTGGTAAGGATTGCATTGGAGATGAGCATTTTGGGATGGAAAGATTTCTAGAGAGGAAACGCAATAGGCAGAAGCCAGATGCGAAATGGGAGTTGAGGCCAGGCACCGTGGTTCATGCCTGCAATCCTAGCATTTTGGGAGGCTGAAGCGGGAGGATCGCTTGAGGTCAGGAGTTTGAGACCAGCCTGGACAACAAAGTGACACCCTGTCTCTCAAAATGAAAAAAATTGGCCAGGCAGGGCGGGGCACACCTGTGTGCTAGGTACTTGGGAGGCTGAGGTGGGAGGATCCATTGAACCCAGAAGGTCAAGGCTGCTGTGAGCTATGACTGTGCCACTGTGCTCCAGCCTAAGCAACTGAGCAAGGCCTCGTCTCTAGAAAGAAAAGCAGCTGAGTGTGTTGAAGGGCGACCGGTCTGGTTTGCTTGGGACATGGTGTGCAAGTAGAGCAGGTAGGATATAACACATCAGGTGGTGGAGGGATCTGAAGGCACGTTGGAGAGGTCTGCACTTAACTCCATCAGCAACAGAAGGCTTGAAACTTCTAAGCAGCAGAAACATGATTGGAGCCGGGCCTTAGGCCAGTGCAAGGGCTGGATGTGAAAAGTCTGATGAGGAGCTGATGTTAGTGTGGAGAGAGTAAGGACAGCCTAGACTAGAATGGCGAATGCGTAACAGAAGGCAGGGAAGAGGGGAGTGATACTGGGGAGACAGGGTGAATGTGACTTCTCAACAGATTGGGTGCAGGGACCAAAAGAGAAGAGGAACATTCTCCCCCTGTTTTAGGATAGGGAAGTGGGATTGGGAGGTAGGGAGGGAGAGTTGCTGACGTGTTCAGCTGGGTTGGCCCGTTTAAGATGCTTCTAGTTGCAGGGATTACAGAAGCAAAGTGCACAGGTAACAGAGCTGTTCTGGTACAAGACACAGAAGTCAGTGTCAGAGGAAGAGAAAGAGGGAGAAGAAGGAAGGGAGAGAGACGGGGTGGGGAGAGAGAGAGAAAAAGAGGGAGAGAAAAATAGAAACAAAGGCAGAGAAACAGAGAAGCAGAGACAGAGAGAGACAGAAAGAAACAGACAGAGACAGGGAGAGAGAAAAGGAGGAAAGGAGGGAGAGAGACAAAGAAAGAGGAAGGAAGACAGAAGGGGAGAGAGGAAGAGAGAAAGAGAGGACAAAGGAATAGAGAGGAGACAGAGGCAGAGATCCAGAGAGACAGAGATAGAGAGAGACAAAAACAGAGACAGAGACAGACAAAAAGACAGAGGGAGAGAAAGAGAGGGAGACAGAGAGAAAGAGAGAAAGAGGGAGGCAGAGGGGGAGAGAGAAAGAGGGAGGCAGAGGCAGACGCACACTTGGGAGGCAGCTGCAGGAGCAGAGGTCTGGCCAGGGTACAGGCCTGATGATGGTTCTCAGGTCCGGAGGTGAGGGGCGTGTGGGGAGAGGAGCAGGAAGTTCGGGGTAAGCCTTGCTTGTGCTCATGTGCTCATGCTCAGTGGATACCAACAGGAAGAAAAGACTCCAGGATGGACAGGAAAGAACCTAGAGTGCAGCAACCCAGAGGTCAGTGGAGCCGAAGGGGAGGGACAGTGGACAGCTGTGTCCACTGTCTGAGAGGTCTGCAAAGTGAGTTCTACAATGTGGCTTTTTTTTTTTTTCAGACAGTCTTGCTCTTGTCGCCCAGGCTGGATCGCGGTGGCGTGACCTCAGCTCACTGCAAACTCTGCCTCCTGGGTTCAAGCGATTCTCCTGCCTCAGCCTCCAGAGTATCTGGGATTACAAGTGCCCGCCACCATGGATGGCTAATTTTTGTATTTTTAATAGAGATGGAGTTTCACCATGTTGGCCAGGCTGGTCTTGAACTCCTGACCTCAGGTAATCTACCCGCCTCAGCCTCCCAAAATGCAGGGATTTCAGGCACGAGCCACCGCACCTGGCCCAATGTGGCTTTTAATCACCATTTTACTAAATTGTTCTCAACCAGGCCCTTGCCAATGAAAAAGAGTTAAACTGTAAAATATTTGAGGAGGCTTATTCTGAGCCAAATGTGAAGACCATGACCATGATATAGCCCCAGGAGGCTCTGAGAACATGTGCCCGAGGTGGTTGGGTTAGAGTTTGATTTTATGCATTTTATGGGGACATTTTATTTTATAGACAGAGGCGTAAATCAATATATGTAAGGTGTACATGAGTTTTGTCTAGAGAGGTGGGACACCTGAAAGTGGGAGTTTCCAAGTTATGAAGCTATGGGTTCATAGGTGAATTCAAAGATATCCTGATTACAATTGGTTGATAAGGGTTAAGTTTGGCCCAAAGACTTGAAGTCAGCAGAAATAAATGTTTGTAGTTAAGATAAGGGAGGTTATGGAAGCCAAGTTTCTTATTATGTAGATGAAGTCTCCAGGTAGCAGGTTTCAGAGAGAGTAGATGGTAAATGTCTATCAGACCCTAAACGGTGCCAGACTCTTACTTAATTTCTCTTGGATCAGGAAAAGACCTGGAAATGCAAGAGAGTTCTCTGCAGACTGTAGATTTTCCCCACAAGAGACAGTTTTGCAGGGTCATTTAACAAATATGTCAAAGAAATATATTTCAGGATAAAATATTTCATTTCTTTCAGGGGCTGCTATCTGCCATGTGAGGCTATGCTAGCGTCAGGTTGGAATTGGGTATCTTATTGTGACAAAGAGTCTGTCCTGTCAGTCTTCACATCTCTGTTTTAATGTTAATGGTGGTCAGCGGGGGCTGAACTCCAAAGGAAGGAGGGTGTAGTGAGGCCTGTCCAATCTCCACTTCCCATAATGGCCTGAACTAGTTTTTTGGATTTGCTTTGGAATGCACTTGGCCAAGAAGAGGGGTCCATTCAGTCAGGTGGCGACCTTAGGATTTTATTTTTGGTTTATACCCCCGCTGACTTATTTGTCCCTAAATCCAATGGATTTTTATTTTTTTGATATGGAGTCTCACTCTCGTCACCCTGGCTGGAGTGCAATGGTGCAATCTTGACTCACTGCAAACTCCGCCTCCCGGGTTCAAATGATTCTAAATGGCTACATGGGTCTGCAGGTTAGACAAGAGCTCTGACTTGGAGTTAGGACCTGGGAGTCATCAATAAACACGCAGTGACTGAAGTCATTGCAAGACAGAAACGGGAAATTAAGAGGAAAAGAGAACAGGGACAAAAAACGAATTAGCACTAATATTTAACAATGGTTAGAGGAAGAAGCTTGAGAAGTAGCCTGGCTAACATGGTGAAACCCTGTCTCTACCAAAAAAATACAAAAATTAGCCAGGTGTGGTGGGCGCCTGTAATCCCAGCTACTCAGGAGGCTGAGGCAGGAGAATTGCTTGAACCCGGGTGGCAGAGGTTGCAGTGAGCTGAGATCACGCCACTGCACTC
>PVKP010020932.1:0-39967 GCA_004027715.1 Plecturocebus donacophilus
GAGCTCAGTACTTAGAGGTCAAGCAAACTAGGAAGAGCCACAGATGGAGTTGGGTAAGGACTGGCTGTGAAGGTAGGAAGAAAACCAGTGAAAAACCAGGGCCTGGGAAGGAGTGGCAGAATGAGGCTGGGGCTGAACAAGCTGCAGGCAGAGCGGTGTCCAGTTGGTGATATGGGTACCATAGGCACCTTGATGAGAGCGTGTCTAGGGGTCTGGTTGGGAGGGGCAGACTGCTGGGGTTGAAGGATGAACTCAGAAGTGAGACGGTGGGTGTGGCATGTGTGGACAACTTCCTAGAGAAGATCAGCTGTCCCGGGGAACTGACAAATTGTAATTAGCTAGTGCTCTCTGAGGGATTACGGGGGATTTATGTTTGTATTTCAAATGGAAGATAAAAGCATATGCTTAAACCATATGGCTGTAAGAACGGGGATGATCAGTAGACAGATTTGTTGCTGGAAACTGCCCTAATAAATAAATCAGCAATATCCTTGAGAGGGTGAGAGGCAAAACACAAAACACACCTGTCTTTCCTTCTAAGCTGGGAGCTGCTTAAACAAAGATGGTGTTTGTATTCATCTTAAATCCCTAGTTCTTGGCACATAGTAGATACTGACTGAGATTTTGGATGAGCACATACACTTCACACTTAATCTGTGCCCAATACCTTGTTGGATGATGTGCCGTGGGGCATAGAGAAGTCAGAAGACAGTGGCCCTGCCTTCATATCATGGACTCACTAGCTGAAGTCACCTGAAGCAGAAGGGACAGGAGATGAATGAGCACAGGCTGGCTTTGCAGAGGAGATCTACTGCAAATGGAGAGAATTCACAGGAGAGAGTAGGGAAAGGAGAGGCAGTTCATACGAAGAGACCAGCTGGGGAGAAGGTACAGATTATAATTTAGAAAATGCCCTGGCAGAGAATTAAATCACCTAAATGTATCTTGACTTGCATTTCTCTTTCCTACCCAACACACACAGTTAGCTTGTCACAATAAGCTTAATATTTTCTGGTTTTTAAGTTACGCCTTTACTCTTGAGTTCCTTAGACTGCATTACATGATTTTGGCAGGGGAAACATAGAATTATATTGGTATTGGTTGTTGTGACTGGAGCGGTGGGGAAGTGGGTAACCTTTTCTTTTCTCCATATGCCTTAGGTCGAAGCTATCAGTCAGAAGAATATTTGTTTTACATAAATAATGTAAAATAGAACATGCAAAATTAAATATGTTTCCAGTAATGTCATGTATCCTATTCGTGATAAATTGGAGACTATGAAACTGTATTTAGAATCCTTCGACCTTGTGTGACTCATTCGTCCCATCAAATATATTTCCTGAGCCTGTCGTGGGGACCCTCTTCTCCTTCCTTGCTTAGGGCACTTCTGGTGGGGACTGATGAACAGAAAAGGGTCTCATGTGCAGGTGTGAGGGACCAGGTGAATCAGGAGGAGTTAGAGCCAGGAAAATTATCAGTTTGGGTAATCAGTTCTTGAATACTCTATGTTTGATTCTATATAAATGAACCAATGCCTCCAAAGATCTGAATTTCTGATTTTACTCAAATATAATTATGAAAATAACATCCAGCATCCAAATCAAGTATATGAAAACATTCAGCCTGGGCAACATGCTGAGAACTCATTTCTACTAAGAAATTTTAAAAAGTAGCCAGTGGTGCACACCTACCTGTACCCTCAACTAATGGGACGGATCGCTTGAGCCCAGGAGTTTGAACTTGTAGTGAGCTCTGACCACACCACATTACATTCCAGCCTGGGTAACAGAGTAAGATCCCATCTCAAAACAAACATATACACACACACACTGTGATCAACCCTCTTATAGTCAAGAGAACGCAGGTTGTAAACAAATGGAGGATTTAAATTACAATTTGTAGTATTAACATGTCGTATTTTCTTCCCATCTCCTGTCTCCAAATATATGTTAGGATGTTTCTCTCTCCCTCTCTCCTTCCCTTCTAAAATGACATTTTCTCTTTATTAAATAAGGAAAGTTTAATTCAGAATATAGAGACCACGTAAAGAATAAAGAAGAAAAATCATCCCAACTCAAATCACTTGTTAACGTGTGTTTTATTAACATTCCCATCTTTGCTACAGAATGTCCTTGGAGGCCTCACCTTTTAGACGGTAACAGCCCTAGGCGGTGAACTAGGGAAGGGTTTAGAGCCTCTGTGTTGTCATCTGTTTTCTCAGAGTGGTGTGATGGCAGTTCCCTTCTGGAAGGCGTTCTGTTTTATGGTCTTCAGCTTTTCTACTCTCAAGAACTTTTGCTGTTCTCTGAAACAAAGCTAGATTTTAAAAAATATTAAATAAAGTTGTTAATACAGGTATGAGGTGTGAAAATGTGAAGTTACTGTGAAGAAAGGTGATGAAATAAGACTTTATATATAAACAAGAGGAAGCTGGTTGCCATCTTTGATACTCTGTTCACTTTGCATAGCAGTAGGTAGCCTTTGGCTTTGGTATGGTTTGCAGCAGTAAAGCATGTGCTACTCTGGAGACAGTTACCATGTTTCATAGGCTGAGCATTCGAATTGAATTTTAAAGACATCAGTTACTTTAAGTAGATTAAAATAATGTATAATTTTTTTGTGTCAATAGTTTATCATGAGATTTGCAGGGAGAAAGAGTTGATGTGTTTGCCATCCAGTTTGCTGTTTCTTGCTGCCACACATAACTATTTACTGAGTCTTGTGAACATTAAATGCATATAATGCAAATGTTGAACAAACTCTAGTGTTGCCTGCACACGAGAGACATGTCTTGCTTATGTGTTTTGTTTTAGGATTTTGGTTTACCTTTTATGGTACTTTATTTGGACAACGGATCCTTTGTCTGTCTCTGTGACATTCTGCGTGTGTGTGTATTTGTGTGTGTGAGCTGGTGCCCTGTAACACATATGCTGATGGGGCTCCTTGCTCTCATTTAACTACAGGCAGAAAACAACTTCTGTAGAGTGGATTCTCCTCTCACTCAGTCTTCCTGTGCACAGTGTCAGCATAGATAAGAAACAGTGCCCACCTTCTGAAAGTTTAGTTCCTACAACTTTATCTCTTAGGGAAATGAATAAACTTGTTTCATGAGACTCCTTTAGCTCCTGAAATCTCAGTTAAAAAAAGAAAAATGAGAACTGTAAAGACGCGGAGCTGCCTGAAAACGCTTCCCCGGACACGTCTGCAGGTGTGCGCCAGCTGCTGCCTCTGTTACTCTGATTGCTTTCCCTTTCACCCTGAGTGTGAATGTCCACTCTTGCTATTTAGGTAAAACTGAGGCTCTGGTTTCCAAATCTGCCATCAAGATTAATTTATTTTTTTCTGTAAGTGTAGACTGCCAGCTTCCTGTTTTTAATCCCACCGGCTTCCAGTCAAAGATTTTTGCCATATTTTCTCCTTGCATTTGAGTAGCTAAACCCTTTCCTATGTATCATCAAAAAAGCATGCTCTGCAGTTTTGTGGAAACAAAGCAAGAAGTGATCCTAGATGAGGTCAGGCAAAAGTCCAGCTTTCTGTGTCCAAGGTTTACCTCATTAAGTTGAACAATGGCTGAGTCTACTTCTGACAGCCTTGCTGTTTCTTTGCATAATATCTGCTTCATTGTCTTGATGTAGACAGAATATAATGCCATTAAAGTGCCAGATGATGGCATTGAACCAAGATGAACCATTCCGAATCACCAGATTCTGTAATATCACTTTAATTATAATGTCTTCTCAAACATGGTTACCCTCAAATTAAGGACTTTTATTAGAATAATGGTACTTAATCACAGGTTCCTTTGAGTAAAATAGACAAAAATCATGCTACACTTGTAGATCTTGTGCACGTACACAGATTTTGAAGAAGTTAATGACATCTGACATGAATTAGGTAAACAGGCATACCTTGGAGATACTGTGGGTTTGGTTCCAGCCTATTGCAGTAAAGTGAGTCAATGATTTTTTGGTTTCTCAGTGCATGTAAAAGTTATGTTTACTATACTGTAGTTTAATAAGTATGCAATAGCATTATGTCTAGAAGAATGTACATACCTTAATTGAAAAATACTTTGTTGCTAAAAATGCTAACAATCATCTCAGCCTTCAGTGAATTGTAATGTTTTTTACTGGAGAAGGTTTTGCTTGCATTGATGCTGGTGGCTGCTGTGACTATCAGGGTGTTGGTAGCTAAAGGCTGGGGTGGCTCTGGCAATTTCTTAAAATAAGACGACAGTGAGGTTTGCCACATCAGTTGACCCTTTGTTTCATGAGAGATTTCTCAATGGTGTGCAGTGCTGTTTGATAGCATTTTACTCACAGTAGAACTTGTTTTCAAATTGGAGTCAGTTGTCTTCAGCCCTCCTGCTGCTTTATCAAGTAAGTTTATGAAATACTCTAAATCATTTGTTATGACTAAAGGGACATAAAAAAAAAAGGCTGGGTGTGGTGGCTCACACCTCTAATCCCAGCACTTTGGGAATCCGAGGCTAGCAGATCACCTGAGGTCAGGAGTTCGAGACCAGCCTGATTAACATGGAGAAACCTCATTTCTACTAAAAATACAAAATTAGCTGGGCATGGTGGTGTATGCCTGTAATCCCAGCTACTTGGGAGGCTGAGGCAGGAGAATCTCTTGAATCCGGGAGGCAAAGGTTGTGGTGAGCCCATTATCACTCCACTGCACTCCAGTCTGGGCAACAAGAACGAAACTCTGTCTCAAAAAAAAAGAAAAGAAAAGAAAAGGAAAAACAATCTTTTATTGTCATTTCAACCATATTCACAGTATCTTTACCAGAATTAGATTCCATCTCAAGAAACCTCTTTCTTTGGTCATCCTTAATAAGCAATTTCTCATTTGTTAAAAGTTTTTTGTGTATAAGATTATAGTAATTCATTCACATCTTCAGGCTCTACTTTTAATTTGAATTCTCTTGCTATTTTCACCAAATTTGCAGTTACTTCCTCCACTAAAGTCTTGAACCCTTCACGGTCATCCATGAGGTATGACCTTGCATATTTTTTGAAACTCCTGTTGATGTCATTATTTTGACCTCTTCCCATGAGTCATGAATGTTGTCAATCGCATCTGTAATGGTGATTTTTTTCCTAAAGGTTTTCAATTTACTTTGCCCAGATGTATAGAGGAATCACTATCTGTGGCTGCTTATATAGCCTTTCAATATATATTTCTTAATAATAAGACTTGAAAGTCAAATCTGTTTCTGGATCCATGGGCTATAAAATGGATATTGTATTAGCAGGCATGAAACAACGTTGATTTTTTTATACTTCTCTATCAGAACTCTTGGGTGACCAGGTGCATTCTTAATGAGCAGTAACGTTTTGATAGGAATCTGTTTTTCTGAGCAGTAGGTCTCAACAGTGGGCTTAAAATATTCAGTAAACCATGCTGTAAACAGATCTGCTATCACCCAGGCTTTCTTGTTCTATCGTGGAGTGCAAGCAGGGAGCTTAGCATCGTTCTTAAGGGCCTGGAGCTTTTGGAATGGCACATGAACATCGATGGGCCTTAACTTAGAGTCACCAGCTGCATTAGCTACTAACAAGAGAGGCAGCCTGTTCCATGAAGCTTTGAAGCCTGACATTGACTTCTCCTTCCTAGCTAGAAAGTCCTAGATGGCATCTTCTTCCAATAGGAGGCTGTTTATCTACATTGAAAATCAGTTGTTTAGTGTCGCCATCTTCATCAATGATCTTAGCTCTCTCTCTTCTGGCTAACTTGCTTTAGCTTCTCAATCTGCTTCATCTTGTACTTTTATGTCATGGAGACAACTTCTTTCCTTAAACCTCATGAGCCAACCTTTGGTGGCTTCTAACTTCAGCTTCCTCCCCTCTCTCAGCCTTCATAGAATTGCAGAGAGTTAAGGCCTTGTCCTGGATTAGGCTTTGGTACATGGAATGTAATGACTAGTTTGATCTTCCATCCAGACCACTAAAACTTTCTACATCTCAGCAATAAAGCTGTTTCACTTTCTCATCATTCACGTCTTCATGGGAGTAACACTTTTAACTTCCTTCAAGAACTTTTTCTTTCCATTTGCAATTTTGCTGCTTTTTGTCGCAAAAGACCTAACTTTCAGCCTGTCTCAGCTTTCCATGTGCTTTCCTCACTAAGCTTGTTTCTAGAAGTGAGAGATGTGTGACTCTTCCTTTCACTTGAACACTTTAGAGGCCTTTGTGGGGTTATTAATTGGCCTAATTTCAATATTGTTTTATCTCAAGTAATAGGGAGCCTTGGTGAAAGGGAGAGAGAGACAGGAATGGCTGTCAGTGGAGCAGTGAGATCATACATACTTTTAATTAGCTGAGTTTGCTGTCTTATATGGGTGTGATTCATGGTACCCCAAAATAGTTACAACAGTAATGTCAAATATCACGGATCACCTCACCAAAACAGATACAATAATAATGAGAAAAAGGTTTGAGATATTGTGAGAATTACCAGAACATGGCACAGATAAAGAAGTGAGCAAATGCTGTTTGAAAAATGGCACTGATAGACTTGCTCAATGCAAGGTTGCCACAGAGCTTCAATTGACAAAAAATGCAGTACCCGTGAGGCACTCACAATACCTGTGAGTGTCATATAATAAAATGAGGTATGTCTGCACCTGATTATGCCTTAGTCATAAAACTTACAAAGATGTGGGAGGAATACTTTCCATGCTAACAGAATGTTTGTATTTAAATGATTTGGTATGAATTTGAGCTTTTCTCCAGGAGTAGAACAACCCAACCATGCAGCCTCTCAGGCCCTCACATATTTTATGTGGAATCCATCCATTCAATCAGAAAATGTAAATAACTGGGAACATTTTCTTCCACTGTCTACAAGGTGATTGAAATTCATAAGAATGACTGAGAGTATTATATGTAGCAGAGTCCCTTGAAATCATTAAAGATGAAACTATATTCAATATGAGTTAATATATTTATTTTACCACCTTGTACCCAAGTCCTATCATGGTTCTGGGTGACTGATCCCCTGACACCATTCCTCAAGGCTCATGGCCTCTCCACCTCTACCCCATTTTATCAGTTGCCTTTGTAGCCATGTCCTCGACCTTGTCATCTCCTGGAACAGCTTCTTCCATGGTGAAAAAACCGTTTAGCCCTCCCCCTCTGACCATAGCCTTTCACATCCTCTCCCGTGGAAGTACCAGTATTTGGACTTTGTCAAGGCCTCCAGGATGGGGATGGCTTGGCTTTTCTTCTGCCTTCCCTTCCATTCTTAACTGCTCAGCCCACAGTATCCATGACTTCACCTAGGCCTTGTCAATATCCTCTGCTCCTTCTGTCCCCACTGTTTTTCTGACATGCTCACCTGGAAATCCTGCAACCTGCTGCTAGCCAGCTGCCCACTTCGTGTACATTTGGCTGCTGATGGCTGCAGGAGAAAATCTCACAGCTGTCTAGCCCTGAAACGTGAACAATTCACAACCTTAGCTCCCAGCTGGACTCTTAACAGTCTCGGAAAGTTCTTTTTTATTTCTCAAGCTGTGTTTTCCATTTCTCAATTTTGCAGAAAATTGAGAACAAATACCTACACAAGCAGACATTTGTTCACAGTGCCCATGTAATCATCACGTCTCCTCTGTTTACAGTCTGCCATGGTCCCTCACTGCCCCAAGAATAAAACCTAAATCCTTTTATTTGACCTTCGAGACTCATCATGGCCTGGAATTTTGCTTAGCTGCCGAGATTCTTCTGTTACTCCTCTCCTTATCACACATTATTTGCCACCTGTTTTGAACTAGATTGGGTTTCTGGTAAGCATGGGCTTTCTCATCTCTGGGGCTGCTCCTGTATCTCAAACGCTTTCCTGGCCCCTAGCTCACACCTCCTCCCGCCAAGCTTCACCTGATGGTCTCTTTTTGCCCTCCTCTGGGTGTTAGCAAAGATGTATTTTATACCAAAGAGCATTTTCAAACTCCCTACATCCCACGCCTTCTCCTCACCGGGGAATAAGCTAAGTGCCACTCATTTGCCCTCGCTTCCACCGTGAACTTTCCTTGTGATGGTTCTCTTCCACTAGTGCCTGGAGATTTGTCTGTTTCTCAGCATAGACTGCCTGCTTTGTGAGGGCAGGGGCAGCATCTGTGTTTTACTCACGGTTATGTGCCTAGTACCTGGTTTTGGGTCTTGGCACTCTGTAGATCCTTCATAAAAAATTTTTGAGTGAATTAATGGATTGGTAAACTATTCATTGAATGATTACTATGTGATAACTCACGACAGTATCAGTTAACATGTATTGACATGACCACACACGAGGGATTCTTTTTTTTTTTTTTTTTTGAGACTGTCTCCCTCTGTCACCTAGGCTGAAGTGCAGTGGTGCAATCTCACTGCAACCTCAGCCTCCAGAGTGGCTGGGACGACAGGCATATATCTCCACACCTGGCTAATTTTTGTAGTTTTTGTGTAGATGGTGTTTTGCCATGTTGCCCAGGCTGGCCTTAAATTCCTGGGCTCAAATAGTCGCCTGCGTTGGCCTCTCAAAGTGCTGAGATTACAGGCTCAGTCCTGGGGGTTATTCTAATAACTTAATACTATTTTTTTTTCTCACAGTAACTGTATGGGATAGCATCTGAGAAACTGACAAAATCAGAACTATGTCAGTTCCTAAATAAGGAAACCTCGGAATGGTTGGCTGTACTTTTTTTTTTTTGTCTTTTTTTGAGATGGGGTTTTGCTCTTGCTGCCCAGGCTGGAGTGCAATGGTACAATCTTGGCTCACTACAACCTCCGCCTCCCGGGTTCAGTGGATTCTCCTGCTGCAGCCTCCTGAGTAGCTGGGATTATAGGCGCCTGCCACCATGCCCAGCTAATTTTTTGTGTTTTTATTAGAGACGGAGTTTCACTATGTTGGCCAGGCTGGTCTAGAACTCCTGACCTCAGGAGATCCACCCACCTCCGCCTCACAAAGTGCTGGGATTACAGGCATGAGCCACTGTGCCCGGCTGGTTGGCTGTACTTTTAACCACTACCCTGTTTTGTCTCTGCGTGTGTGGGCAAGAACTCTGTTAGGTTCTGAGGAGGACGATGGGGGTTGGGAGGAGTTGCACATGTTTCCTGCCTCAGAAGAACCATGGCCCGGGGAAGAGACAGCAAAAGGAACAACTATTCCAGTATGGCTTGATCAGTTTCTTGGTGGACGTCTGTGCAGGGCACGATAGAAGGACAGAAGAGATTTTTACCTTAATTCTTTGTACATTATTATTATTAGCTTGTGTGTATAAGTAATTTATATTTGGTATACACATAAACTGGAATATACTTTTCAAACTACTGTAACAAAGTCTAACACTATAAAACTATAACATGGAGACTATATTGCCAAATACTTTTCATCTACAAAGGAAAGTAAAAGAGATTTATTGTTAAGTTTTCTAGATTTCCAGCTCTCTAGTACTCAAAAAATAAAATCATATTTATTGAAATTGAAGTGTCACTCATCTTTGTTTTAAAAAAGGGAATGTGACAAAAATATATTGATATGTGCAGTTGAAAAATGTGATTTGTGAAATGCATTGTTGTTGATCTTATAGGAGAATCATGAAAAAAGTCTCCATGGAGCCATCTGAGCGCCTGGCTAGTCTCCAGTCTCTGTGGGACAGCCAGACTGTGGCTGAGCAGGGCCCCTGTGGTGAGTATGCATTTTAAAACTGAAATGTGAATAGCTGGGTGGGTATCCCCCTGCCAGGAAGTTAAGTCTATTCCTAGTGTGCTACTGTAAAGGTGCAATTAGTTTCAAGGTGTAATTAGCAGTGCACAGACTTTAGATTGGTGGACAAAAGTCCTATATTTAAGCTGTATTGCATCCTGCTATATACTTACTATAGAACAGGGAGGAGAATCTTTGCTGCTTTTTCCCCAAGAAGGAAAAGGATAATCAGCATTGTCAACATCGGCCATATTTTAAGCTTTTAAATTTTAATTTAAAAATCATTTTGCCAAAAGCAGTGTTTTTGTTGTATGTTTCAGGTGGATTTTCTCAGATGTATGCCTGTGTTTGTGACTGGCTTGGATTTTCATACAGGGAAGAAGTACAATGGGTAAGAATATCTGTATACGTGTGCGTGAGCACACACACTCCTGGAGAATATTCTCATATTTGGCTGGCTTAGTTTTGTTTTTGTCCCCTTCATTTATTTTTCACTTAAAATCTTCATTTCTCAGATTACGTAAAGACCTGCCATTGTCATTGTCTAATTCTGTCTCTTTTGCATCCATGATCATCTGCATGCACTGATTACTGAATGAATCATGATTCATGATTATGACTGAATTATATTTCAAATAGGATGTGGATACAATTTATCTTACCCAAGATACCAGGGAATTGAATTTACAAGATTTTAGTCATCTTGACCACAGGTAAGCCACTTCTTTCTTTCCTTTCTTCTACTCCTATTTTGTTTTCAGAGCTGCAGTTCTTTGTTGGCACTTAAGGCTGTACATAATCTCCAAAGAATCATTTTATAAGAGGAATCAGAAGAATATAAGAATCTCTGGATTTGCCATTTCAGTTACAGTTTCAAATGTGTTTATCTCTGTGGATGACATGTGGAGGTGCATGTGTGTATCCAAACTCTAGAGTTCATAGTTAGACAATGTGCTGGATTTTGACATATAAACCATGTAATTCTTATATCGGCCTACAAAAGTCTGTTTACCCTATCAATAAAATGTAGTATTATTTTACCTAATTGCCATTTAGAATGTTTTTTCAAGGATGAACTTTTATACTGAGATTCTAAGATACGACTTTTCGTTCAGAGTTTCTTTATGAATTGGGCATTGGTAGGGTGTATATGTGTATGTTGATGAAAATCAGTTTGCCAATATCTGCCTTGTGATAGTGCTAATAAAGTCATGAAATCGGTTACAAGTTATTAGAGAGACTTCAAGGTTTAAGATCTTGACTTGAATATATTTAGGGCTTCGGCTTGTGAGATTCAGGCCTCAGAGAAAAGCTTCATTTGGTTCCCACATCTCTTAGCAAGAGCAGACCTGGCAAATTTATTTTGCTCTGTAACGAAGTCGAGCCTGGCCCTGTTCCAGAATGTCTGGTAATTTTTCCTGGCCTGTCTCTATCTCCTTAGCCCTGGATGTGCTGCTACTTACTGTAGGTAGGCAGGGATCAGCCCTACTTAATAAACTTCAGCCCAGTAAATCTTTTCTCTCTGATTGGAATTGAGAGAGAAATTTGGGATTCCATCTATATCTTTCGTACCATTTAGACAACTGGAATGTCACAGAGGATTGTTGTTGCCTATATGTCATCTCAGCACTAGTGTCTTGCTCCCCAAAATACCGTTTTGAATTATTTTTCCACCCACCTGGCAGGAAATCCAGAATTGCAATGGGTCCCTGAAGAGTTCTAGCCATCTGAATCTTCCTCTTGTACAGTAGCAAAAGAAAAAAGAGATTTGTTAACTGTCACCGCTGATCTTATCCAGAGTTTTTTTTAAGTAGTTCAAAGGTGTTGAGCTCATAGTAACAGATAAAAGATTTCCAAAATTCAAATTTTTGCTTGAAGGATGTAATTTTACAATTTTACTATTTGGAAAAAAAAAAAAAACATATTATCAGGTGAAGTGATATCTTGAAGTGATCAGATTGCTTATATTTTAGAGAGAATATCTACAAAATTCCAAATTTGAATAACTATACGTTGTAATTTTTTCATGATAGTCCATTGAAAAAAAGAAGCTGGTCCTGCTTAAAAATGCAACTATCACACAAACACTTTACATTGAGACAATGATCGCTTTGACATATAAAGGAACATACTTCTCATTTTGAAGATATTTCTTATTTTGTATACGGGATATTAAAGTGTTTTAACTCAAGGGCTAAAATTTAATAAAATGAACATTTTTACTGCTTCACCGAGGACATTCTGAAATGAAGTTGATGTTTCTTTAAAAAACTAGGAGCTTGTGTCAGTGAAGAGTCCCGCCTTGGCTTGTGCTCAGGTGCTCGCAGTTTTCCCCACCATTGCTTTTATACCTTCCATCCAGAGGTTGACACAGTGAAAGGATAAGTTTGTTGTAGTGTTGTCATGAAAACAGTTTGAACCTGTGAACCTCCTGAATGAATTTCAGGGTCCCCTAAGGGTCCAAGAACCATCCTTGGAGAACATCTGGCCTATGAGAGTGAAGAAACTGTAGGGCAGTTAGAGGCATTGTTTTGGATTTACTTTATTATGCCATAAAGATTTTTATGCCATTGATAGGTATGTATAGGGTGCCATACTTTTCAGCTAATCCACCGTGTTTAATTTGGTTTCATCTACCAACTAACCCACAATGTTTAATTAATCTCTCAGCAAAGGGAAACTATATTTAAATAAGCCACTATATACAGTGACCTGAAATGTGTAACATGGTATTCAAAAATGAGAAATTTGTTAAACCTTTTAGAATTTTTCTAAAAGAATTTACTAATTCCTTGGCTGGAGAATTTTTATTTCATCAGTAAAGACTGCATCAGTGGGATAGACCCAAATCTTCTACTTTTCTTGCTTAATTAAGGAGCTAGAAGGACATTTGTCATTATTGAGACTCTAGATGAAGATTTGGAACACTTTTTTGTGTGCGTGAAGGACCAGATAGTAAATATTTTAGGCTTCATGAGCCAAACAGTTGCTTTTGCAGTTATACAGTTCCACTGTGGTAGCTTGAAAGCAGACCTAGGCATATGAATGAGTAGTGCTGTGTTCCAATAAAACTTTATTTGCACAAATAAGTGTCATGGGCTGTAGTTTGCTGGTACCTGCTCTAGATCAGCCACCTCTAATGTAGAACGTATGTATCCAAAGAAAAATCCAAGATGGGCTACAAAAAAGTAGTGGAACTTTATATTTATTATTGGCTCATTTTAATATTTCTCCTTGTTTTATATGTATGTGAATATTACTATTGTAGTCTTTGGAATGCAATAGCTATTAAATAGTAGATAGTACTCAAAAAATTTTTTTATTGTTTTTTTACTAGTCTTACTACTAAAATTAGAGCCAGCGTTGTATATAAAGAGAGTGTTCTCAGTCCTTTTAGATGGATTTTATTGATAATATTTTGCTAATTGAGTCACAGCAAATTTTACTGGCTGAACATTTCTATGTAGTAGAAGCTCAAATAGGCTAATTCATGAAGGAATCAGTCGGCACTGAAATAGTATAGTTGTCTGTAGGATTCATTGCGGCATAACTTGATGTGAGGTCATTCTCCTACCTCTACTGGTATTTTTCTCATGAGGTGTGAGTTATGGAGAGGAGGAGTTAGACAATTTGGAGGCATCAGAGAAGAACTTAAATGGACTGTGTGTTGGGCTGGAGTTTGTTAGCAAATATGGGCGGTCATCGTCATATGTATACCTGAATTTTCCCTCAATGTCAGTTAGTTCCTGTGTTTCCAGTTTGCACATATTTGACCATATGTTCCCTGTTTGAACATAATTCAGATACAAGCAAGCAACCTTGTTTGAGATTTATATTTATTTATTTATTTATTTGTGTAGTGTCAAAGGGTTATACTTTTTATTTCAACGATATTTGTCAATTATATTTTAGTAGAGTTTTTGTGTTCTCTTTTTCTTCTATTTATATTTATTAAAATGAGACTCTGCATGCATTTGTATGTAGAGATCTGTGAACTTCATATTATAGCTAAACTTTGTTCCAGAAAGCTGCACCTGTTTCATAGAGTCAATAAGAAAGCTCTCCTAATTGGCTGTCATTCAAAACTTCATTTTTTCGTGCCACTTTTTCTCGCCATTATATTTAATCTTCGTACTTAGAAACATCCATTTGTAACAGTCCTTGAAAGCATTAGTTAGTGCTTCTGGAATGGAAGTTCAGTGAGGGCTAGGCTATGTCTGTCTTGCTCATGCTGTGTGATGTGACACTCTAGAGTCAAACCATTGTCCCAGAATGAAGGGTGTTTAAGGGACAGTGATCTGCTCTAGTGGAGCAAATCAGAAACCTGGAAGGGAGAGAAGATTGCTTCTAGAAAGCCGTCAGATGCTCAAATGTTTCCTATCACCATGCTCAGGTTGGCAGTTACAGCTTTAATGACATTCTTAACTCCATTTTGCTTCAAGCCATGGCTAAATTCTATCTGGATTCTTACACTGTTCCATTTGTTTCTTTTAGTTTACTTATCCAGGTCATTATTTTCCTCTGCCTAGAGGTTTGTAACTACTATTTTCCCAGGACCAGTTCAGATTCATAGTGGAAGATTTGAGTCTTGGGAGAGTCGCTGATGTTAATATTACAGGGCTAAGAGGAAACATGGCTTTGGCAGCTTGCTCATGTGAGAGCACACAGATGGAGGAACCAGCTGTTTGTGTGGGACCCCCATCACCACACGTGGGACGTGGTTTTAGAAGGCGCAGGTGTGGTGACAGGCAGTGCCTTGGTCACTGTTCTATCACCAAGAGCCCCTACTACTGTCCTCACCCCTCTGATTTGCCTAGGATCTGCTCTTCTTCAGACATAGGCCGCGTGTTAGGACACGTGTCCTTATATCACGTGATCTGTAGCCTCTGGAGCCGAAGGATGGAGAGGCATGTGCATAGTCCTGTCCTGGGGCTGCTTTATCAGTCATCCTAGCATACGTATAAATCTCTTTTCACTGTGGACTTGGCTTCCTATTTCTGTATATCTTGCTACCTTGCTAAAACCTATAAGATCTATCTAGGTGCTTGAAGGTAATTTATAAGCAATTTGAATGTTGTGATAATGTTTTCTTATTTACTATGGTTCTGTCAGAACGGAATCTAGGACCAATCACACTGTTATTGCTGAATAAGCATTCAGAAGTAACAATGACAGTGATCGTGCTAGATCTAGCCAGTTAGTCTCTGGAGGACAGTAATTAGGATGTACTTGGAAAAATGCCCACTCCGGTTGTTATTTATAAAATGTCCAGTTAGCATTTTATTTAAGTATGTTCTTTCAGTTCTGTTTTAGGTTATCAGTGGGCCAAAAAAAAAAAGCACAGATTAAAAATTTGTTACAAATTTCTCATGAATTTCTCAAAGGTCTATGAGCTGACATGTTAAAAAAATTTTAATTACACTGTAATATGGAGTGGTAGGGAATTGTATTAGAGGTAATGGTGCCAAGAAGAAGAAAATAGATAGCTTTAACTACATCGATTTCTCTTGTACCTGGAAGATTTTTAAGAGGAGCTAATCTCATCAATTCTTCGTAGACTCAATGACATGCATCATTGAGCTTCAGCTTGGCTCCTAAGAGTCCAGGCAGCAGATTCATGCCTTTGTGTTGTCATTTCTTACTGATCAAGGTGACATTCGTGAGTGTGATACTATCAGGAAAGAGTTCTGAGTGTGGATTATGTTTGGCAAGGTTGTCCTAAGGACACTGCTGTCATTCTTTTCTAATCAAAGCTCCATTTATTTATTCCTTGTCTCATGTTAAAAAGCATTGCTGTTTGGAGGGTGGAATCAGTTGTGAACAGCACTGGCTTCTATTTCCATTCCTGAATTTGTCTAAATGGTTCTGTAGAACAGTGGTCCTCAACCTCATGTACTCTCTGGGACAAGTAACATGATGATATGTTGGGGATGTGATGCTAATGGTAGAACTTGTTTTTTGTCTGTTGTTTTTCTCATTTTTATTTATGAGTGTGTGTATGTTTTATACTGTGCTTAATATTAAGCTGTAGTGCTGTAGTACATGTATATGATCTATAGATTAACACATTTTTTAGAGAGGGAAATACTTAAAATTCTTTGCTTCTTGGGATGAATGATCACAAAATGTAGAGACCACTCATTTAGACCTCCAGGAATGTCCTCGTCTGCAAACTGTTTTAGGTGTTTACGTCCTTCCTATTGTTGGTTAGTGGTTTCACTAGTAATTTAATAATATACAAGACATGTCTCTATATGAGTTAGGATGGCAGGAAGGGTTAGCTAATTTGTGGCATTCTTAACTTTTTAAAGCTCTCCAACTCCCATTTTCAAAATAGATGGAATGGAGAAAAGTCTAAATTATTCCCAGAAAGGCTATCAAGTGAATATGTCATGAAATGATAGTGCTGGGCTCTGAGTTTTACCAGCCTTTCCACAAGAGTGCATACATAATCCATCGTGTGCATGCATGGAGCATGAAGAGTGGCAAGGCCGTGCATTCTTGCATTAAAACACCTCCTTTGAGCCTGTAAATGTTTATAAGATTTATTAGGGGGAAATCTTCACTCCTGTGGTATGTGGATTTGCTAAAAATAATCATGGTGTTCATTGAATCACTGCTCTCTCTGTGTGTGCTTTTCTCACATTGCAGGTTGTGGGGCTTGCTAGATGTCCTTCAAATCCATCAATATTTTTCTTCTTTAACACTTTCCTAGTGTATTTAACACTGTCTATTTAAAAGTCATAGTGTTTTTAAAATTTCAGGGAGATGGCAGGCAGGAGAAAGGGACTAAGGAGGGAAATTTGGACTGATAATAACTAGGAAAATTACATTCTTAAAAAGTCAGGCATTTCAGAAAGATAGGATCAGAACTAGGTTACCTAGGTTTAATAGGTTATTTAGAATCTAGAGTAGCAAAGAATTTGGCAAGAGATCTAGACTCTCAATCCCTTGACAACTTCTTTGTTTTTGCATTTTAACTTTTTATTATAAAATAGTCCCCTGTATTAGCAGTTTATTTTTGATGTTCAAAAAAAAAGAGGGCTGTACAATTGTCACTTCAGAATGCATCTTAATACTCTTCTAAAAGCACAAAAAATTAGCTGGGCGTGGTGGCACATGCCCGTAATCCCAGCTACTCGAAAGGCTGAGGTTGGAGAATGGCTTGAAGTCGGAAAGTGGAGATTGCAGTGAGCTGACATTGCGCCACTGTACTCCAGCCTGGGTGACAGATCAAGACTCTGTCTCAAAAAAAAAAAAGCCGGGCACAGTGGCACGTGCCTGTTGTCCCAGCTACTCAAGAGCCTGAGGTGGGAGAATCGCTTGAGCCCAGGAGTTCTGGGCTGTAGTGCGCTATGCCATTGGGTGTCTGCAGTAAATTTGGCATCAACATGGTGACCTCCTGGGAGTGGAGGACCACCAGGTTGCCTAAGGAGGGGTGAACCAGCCCAAGTCTGAAACGGAGCAGGCCAGAACTCCCGTACTTATCAGTAGTGGGATTGCGACTGTGAATAGCCACTGCACTCCAGCCTGGGCAACATAGTGAGACCCCGTCTCTTAAAAAAAAAGATATTTAAAAACCAGAAAGAAAACGATTGGTTAATTGTGATGGTGATCTGAAAATCTGTGGGTACACTATACATCCTGGGTTCCTCTGTAGAGTGTGAAGACTCTCTTGATGGTGCGGGTGGCATGTTAGTCACTAGTGAGATGATAGCACAGTGGTTAAGACACGGGATCATGAGTCCCACTGGCTGGGATTGAATCCTGGTTCTGCCTCAGCTAGCCTTGTAACTGTGCATGTATCAAACTTCCCTGTACCTTCCCGGTGTTCATCTGTAAAATGGGGTTACTAATTATTCCTCTCTTCTGGGGTAATTATGAAGACTATATGGATAAATATATTTAAAGCACTTTGTGTTCATACATAAAAATGTTCAAATAATTGCTTGCTATTTTCATATCCTAAAAGGTCTTCCCTTTTTTAAAATAAACAATATCTAACATGACAAGTTTTCTTAATTGAAAAAAAATTAAAAGTAGAAAATCCCTATATTACAGAAAATTTTGGTTTTCCAGAAACTAGTTCATGGTTCTTTTCTGTGATGCTCTTATTTTATTAGTTTTATGATGACATTTTCTTCTGGAAAGATATAAGAGGAAAATCTTGATTCTTTTGAATTTTAAAGGAAGGTTTCGATTATTCTGAAGTGTCAACTGACATGATAAATAAGGATCTCAAGTTTTTTTTTTTTTTTTTTAAAGACAGGGTCTTGCTGTATCACCCAGGCTGGAGTGCAGTGCTGCGATCACTGTTCACTGCAGCTTTGACCTCCTGGGCTCAGTTGACTTCCCGTTTCATTCTCCTCAGTAGCTGGGACTACAGGCGTGCACCACCGTGCCTGGCTAATTTTTATTTTTTTAATTTTTTTAACATGATTTATTTGTAAAGACGGGATTTCACCGTGTTGCTCAGGCTGGTCTTGAAAACTCCTGGGTAAAAGCTGTCCACCTGTGTCCGCTTCCCAAGGTTCTGGGGTTGCAGGTGTAAGCCACCATACCTGACCTGGATCCCAACATTTTTTATACTCCCCAACCAGTAGTTAGTTTAACAACAAAACCAAAAAAGCTCTCTATGTGTCGTAAATTTACATCAGGAAAAAGGTTAGTGAATTTTAATTGTCTCATCTCTCTTCAGTGTCTTGTAAGAAATGACTGTACCATATGGCTCTAAAAGATACTAATACTGGATCTTTCTCCTCGGGGTTCGTAGTCTTTAAGATGTTTTCGCTACCATTTTAAGGAAATAGTAGAAGTAATGTTTGGAAATGTACAGGAGAATGCTATGTTGCCATGTTGCCAGGACTCAGGAGAGGGTACCCTCAACTGTTACAACTCCTTTTAAGGCTCACTTTACTTTTCAGATCAAAGGTTATATTATAATTAGGAGTTTATTAGGCTGTCAAAGCAAAACAGTGGGGGATGCACAATAAATGTCATGGACTGAAGATAGTAAAAAGCTGTTACAACTTCCTACCAAGAGAAATCAGTTAATATGACAATGGCTGATGTTTGGAAACCCTTCTTCTTATGTCAGTTAATTGAATCATCACTTAGTGAAAACATGAGGATGGGTCAGTCCTGCCATAAGCTCCATCAGGGAAAACCAGGTAGTCCTTTGCAGTGAGTTAGTGTCAGCACAGCAGTAGGGACGTCCATCCAAATGTCAAATTAAATATTTATTAAGGATCTGCTTATGTGCTCACTTATTACTGTGTCCTAAGAAAGCCATCCAGGAAAATGAACTCTCAAAAGGGAGATTAGTTATATACTGTCTTGTGTATTTTGTAATTTCTGTTAAAATGAGACCTCATCAGAGTCTTGATTGTTACTAGCTCCATAATTTTTTTATTTTGTGCAAATTTGTTTGTCCCATGCAGGCCTGAGTTTCCTTGATCCTTGGAATTCGTTCTTGTTCTGGCTGTCATGGTGGCTTGATGCCCAGAGAGTAATGAATTCTAGGGGTCTTGAATGTCACTCTAGACTAGACCGTGCCTCTTACATAAAGCATTTGCTGAAGTACTTCCTGGGCACTTGGTCTTACACTGCAAGCTCCTCATTCTCAGCATATTGCAGCCAGGCTGAGGAGTATTAAGTATCTGAGAAATTGAGGTTTTACATGTTGCTATGTATAGCTATAATATATTACTTTTGTTTCTATTTCGTATTCTAAGGAATGAACATTCCATAATTTATCCATTCTACTAAATGTTGGTAAGACATTTTGGTTATCATATTGTCTGTTTTCTGTAATGCTGCTAAGGCCATCCTTGTGTCTGTCTCCTTAGAGACAGTTGTGCAGATATGTACCAGGATGCAAATCACTGTAAATTTAACCACTATGTCTACCATTTTACACAAGAAATAGGCTGCTGCCTCTTCTTAAAAGACTTACGTATATCAATTTTCAGTCTTGGTTCTCTCCTTCTCTGCCTTCGCCACCCAGTTACAGTAATGATACCATTAATTCTTTTACTCCTTTATAGTTTTATCACAAAAGTATGCCTGTTTTGATTGGCATTGCATTACAGCTATAAATCAATTTGGAAAGAATTATTTTGCATTGACCCTTGTTCTAGCCTCTGAACCCACCTTCTGCCTTCACTCCTCCCATGTATCTGATACATCATGTCTGCGTTGCAGAGACTGTTACCCTGCCTCTGATACTTCTCACTGATAGTGCAGAATTTAACTTTCTGAAACATTTCTGTTTAAAAGCTTTCTATGACTACCTTGCACGCATGCTGTCAGGCCCCCTAACTGTAGCTTTCAAGTCTTATTTCCAGGTGCTAAGTGTTCTGGTTATCTACTGCTATGTAACAAAGTACTTCAAGCTTAATAGCCATAGCAAGAGCAGTCAGGAGACAAAATGAAGGCTTCCTCATTCATGTGTCTTTTGCCTGATGCTGGCTGTCTGCTGAGAATGTGGCCTGGACTTCCTTCCAGCAAGGCAGCGCTGGGTTCCATGGGTGAACTTACAGTGAGAGAGAGCTGGATAGAAGCTGTGTTACCTTTTCTCATCTAGCCCTGACAGTCCTGTAGTTTGAAGGACATCTGTGTTGTTTTTAGTTTCTGATAATTATGAATGTAGCTCTTAAAAATAAATAATTATCTACATTTTTATGTGAACATAAATTTTGATTTTTCTTGTGTGATTTCCTAGAAGTGGGATTGCTAGGTCAGATGTCAGGTATCTGTGAAACCTAATAAGATGCTGTCAACCTGTTTTCTACACTGGGTGTATCGTTTTACATTCTCATGGGCCATATTGGAGAGTTCAGTTGCTCTGTGTCCTTATTAGCACTTGGTATTGCCAATTTTTTCCCCCTTTTAAACCATGCTTCTCTGTTTGGTTTTTCCCTAATGTACTTTTCTTATGGCTAATAATTCTGAGCATCCTTTCTTGTGCTTATTTGCTATACATATATTTTATTTAGTGAAGTGTCTGTTTAGATCTTTTGCTTATATAAAAAACTTGGGGTGATTTTAAATTTTTGATAGCTCTTTATGCATTTTGGATATAATTCCTTTTTCAGAAATGGGATTTGTAAATATTTTCTGTCAGCATGTGGCTTTTCTTTTAACATCTTTTGTGGATCAAAGGATTTTAAGTTTGAATAAAGTCCAGTTCATCAATTTTTTTCTTTTCCTATTGTGCTTTTCGGAGATGTAAAAACTCTTAGACTAAGCCATAACTTCCTCTGTTGCCCATTTCTTCTGCTTAGAATATGTGTCTCCTCCCACTCCCTCATCTCTGAGGGCTCGGTAACGTAAGGTTTGTTTCCGAGGATAAAACGAAGAAAATGAGGCCAGCACCAAAATAATCCAGTGCAAGGGAATTTATTCAGGCTCCCGGGTGAGGTTCTGCGGTCCGGACAGAAGGGCCGGAGAAGTCGCGCGGACTCCTCTTAGACAGGGTGTTTTATAGGGAATGAAATAGCTCGATTGGTTGTGGGAGAGCAAGACTGCTATTGGGTAAGTTACAAGCCTTGACCTAGGACTTGGCTTGATGCTTAAAGCAACAAACTATAAGATAAAGTAAATAAGTGCTAAATAGAGAGGTGGGATTTGACCAGGGGAGGACTTAAGGAGGTGAGGATGTGTGATAGTGGCATTTAAGGACACATAGATTTTCATCACTGAACAGAGCAGTAGATTATTCTGAATGTGAAATTGCACATCATGTTAGCTGAGTAATGAGTTGTCAGCTTTTTGTCTTGAGCATGGGATGAGTTGTGGGAGCTTAGGCTGCAAAATTGGAATGGAGGCAGATCTCTCATGCAAATAGCTTCACTCCATTGTCGGAGAGCTGATATGAAGCCTAAGACAAAAATACACCTGGGCTGTCTTATGGATGTAATCACTACTAGAGCTAATAAAAACACAACCAAATGGTTGCAAAATACTTGCTAAGCCTTGGGAATCCATCCAGTGCCACTTACTGTCAGGGTGGGCAGTACCTTGCTTGCAATATGAACTCCTCTGACTAGAGAATACTATATGAGATAATTGATGGTTGTAGAATTTAGGACGGAGGCCAGACACTGTGGCTTACGCCTGTAATCCCAGCACTTTGTGGGGGCCGAGGTGGGTGGATGCTTTGAACCCAAGAGTTTGCGATCAGCCTGGGCAACATGGTGAAACCCCATCTATGCAGAAATTAGCCAGGCATAGTGGCACGTGCCTGTAGTCCCAGCTACTTGGGAGGCTGAGGTGGGAGAATCACCTGAGCCTGGGAAGTCAAGGCTACAGTGAGCCATGATCATATCACTGCACTCCACCCTGGGTAACAGAATGAGACTGTGTCTCAAAAAAAAGAAAAAAAAAAGATTTTATGAAGGAGAGGTGTAAAGAAATAGGACTTGTTATTCGTATGGAGTTAGAGGTATGATTTCTCTCAGAGCAAGAGGGTTCTTCAAGCAAATTCTGATACTAGCCTCTTTTCCTTCGGAAATAGAGTCCCAAGAGGCAATTTACTTCAACTTTTGGGAACTTGGAAGGTCTGTCTTTGAGAACTTAGTTGTTGTCTAGTGGCCAAAAGAGCACTAGATGTTGTGTATGTGAATGATAGAAATTAACAAGTGAACTTGGATGTCCTGGATTAAAAATGAAGCGTCACTGCGGCTCCTGTAAGAACACTTTGATGCACTTTGCTGTTTCCGCTTCCAGGGACCTAATACCCATCATTGCTGCTCTGGAATACAACCAGTGGTTCACAAAGCTGTCCTCCAGGGATCTAAAACTGGTAAGTAATTAAACATGCAGCAAATGTTGCTTGGCTTTGCTGAATTTCAGAACCCAATAATTGTCAAAAAAAAAAAAAAAAAAAAACTTAACACTATTTTTTTTTTTTTACTATACTGGTAAGCTGTATATATTTTATTTCTTGAGAAGATACTTTTCTTTAAATTATTTGCATAACATTTAGTAACTTTTGTAATGTGAGATGCTTCTAATGAATACATTTCCTCATGTATTCAGCTGCTTCAGGCAATTTAAGAAGACGAACAAAAAGATATATTTAGTGTGGCCTTTAGTACAAACTCATTCAGTTGATAAAAACTGTTAGTTACATTTGCACAGCTGCAAATGGCAGATTTTATATTCCTGTCTTACATTCTCTGTCCACAAAGTTTCCCTTCCTAAGAATTTAGGAAAACATTAACAGGTAGAGTTCCTCTGGTTGAGTAGATAGTTAATGTTGATTTTCTAGATGGGTTTTTGGGTAGATGTATGTGAAAGCAAAATGAAATTAAAGTGAAATCTGTTAGTTTTCATCAGATATGAAGAAGAAAACTAATCTATTTTATTAGTGTAAATAAGATGCTGTGTTGGGGTTTTTACCAGTTCATATCAGTCATATGGATAGATGCTTACCCATAAATTTACTCTCTGGTGTTTGTTGTGGGATAAGAAAGAATTTATATGTTTTCCTGGAGACTCTTATGTTTCAGCCTCCAACTTTCAGAGGTCATAGAATCTGGGGGTTTAAGATTTGCATAGTGAATACATCAGACTTGGATTGAGACATGGATGTATAGGAGATGGAGTGTTGAAACTGGCCAGTGGGCAGGCGACTTGGTGCTCTGGATTTGCCTGGGGTAGGGGTGGCTTAAAACATTATGTGTATGAAAATGGACTGAACTCATTTGGGGTCTCTTAAGAGCCAGTTTGGTAGAGGAAAATGCGTGGACCTGGAATCAGAAACCTGGGTTTCTGATTCTGATTTTTATTACAAGGCTGTGTTACTTTAGATAACTCGCTGACCTTCCAAGGCCTTAGCTTCCTGCATGCCTGTTACTGTGAGCTAGTTGCAACCATTTCTTACTCATCTCTAGCCAGCGCTTATCAGAGGGTGTGGCTCCTAGTAGCTATTTAATAAAAATTGGTTTAATAAGTAGATGTCTAATAAGTTATCAGAGAGTTTGAGAAATGAACAAATATGCGAGTATGAATTATGTGAACTGTATTATTCAAACAAGAGTTGTGTCCGAGCAGTCACGATGGAGTGACGGTTGGCATCAGTGGGAGCCGGGTGAGCCCTCCGGGAGCAGGCAGGTAGCCCTCTAACAATAGAAGTCCCTTGTTTGCTGCTTGCTGGAATGGGGCCATTTCCAGGACTGAGCCCGCAAAGAGTACAGGTGGGAAAGGGGAGCCACTGGAGGAGCGAGAAGAAGGTTAGTCCCAGGATTGTGGGATCGGAGAAAACAGTGGTTCGCTACCACGTCAGTTTTTCTGGCTCATTCACACAGTCACATAAGCTTTTAAATTTCAAAATGGGGTCTCAAGAAGGTTTCAAGAAAGTTGTGGATATCTCACTTTTGGAGATTGTCCCAACCTGCAGTTACAGGAAGGTGTCCAGGAAATTGCTGTTGCCGTTCTGTCTTTATTTCTCCCAGGTATCATCTCCTTTCAGCTGCCTTAGATGTTTAGGACATAAAATATGCACTTAGTCATGTCAGTCCTGGCAAAACAAAGCATGTCAGTGCTTGTCTGCTTTCTTGGTTGTCCTGGGATGGAAGGAAGTGGAGTGACACAGTTTGAGGACTGCTCATACTGCTTTTCTGTTAACTGAGATTTAATCACAAAAATACACTTTGCGTATATTTTTAACATTTGGTATTTTAAAATGAATAATGATCTTTGTGGATATTCCTCTACAGGTCTTCAAAAAGAATACTGAATTCTTTGTTTTTCACCCAAAGTTAAAAAGAAATGATGCTTTCCCTTTTGGTGGGTACTGAAGTGGGCAGTCTCAGAGCACTCTCTAACACTGGTTTTATTCAAAGGAAAGGACAGTGTGAAAAAGCACATCTTTGGATTTTTGTAAACATGAAGTGCATGGCAAAAAATAAGTAGCTGCTTCTCAAGTTATATGAGCTCCTTGGGTTAAGATTGTTTCTAGCCCAATGAAAGCCTCTCGTGCCAAGGTGCAGCAAGAAAAATATGACTTGACTTCGATCTTTATGAAGCAACTATTGGCAACTTATTAGCAGTCACTATTTCTAATTGGAATAAAAGATTAAAAAAAGAAAGATAGTACTGAATATGTGATTAGGACCGTGGCCAACATTCTTGATTCATTAAAAAAGCAGTAGAATTGGGGTCTTGCTAAGCTTCTTCTGTTTTGCAGCTCAGGCAAATTGACAAGCATGGTTGCAGATTTTTTTAGTCTTTAGGGAATGACATGGTGGTACCAGATAATGCAGATGGTTTGTTTCAGTTCTAAAGTTCCAAGTTAAAAAAAATATTTTATTGTAGTTTGCACTAGTTTGTTTATTACTCTATAGTGATTCTAGTTTTTGTTGTTTACATTCAATTTTTAACTGAATACAAGCTCTTGGAGAGCTATTGCGTCCAGTTTTTAAAAAATTTCCTAAATCCGTGCACATAGTGCTGCACGTGCTGTAGACGTTTGGAAAATGTTGTTGGAATTATCACATACCCAGTAGCGAGGTTTGAGTGTCTCTCCCTTTAAAAGTCTCATTTCTATGTATTTGTCCCTGTAGGAAATGATGCTTTCAGTGTAGTTGGTACTCCATAAAAATTAGAAGAATTACTTTAATCATGAATGATTTGTTACACGTCTCCCCTGCCGGCATTTTAAAGAAAAGTTGGAGACACTTTCATACATTTTCTTTAATAAATTTATATTATAGTATTTATACCCGAATGGGCTATAAATCTTCAAAGCATTATGGTAAATTACTTTTCCGGCTGCACTGCAAGGTAGCTCAGAAATGGTAATGATCCCAAGAATTATTTTGGGTAATTAGAATAATCTCTGCAAAAACATTAAGTAATCACTTTTTATCATGACTACACAGAATAAGATGAATTCCCTTGTATGTACATTGTGAGATAAAGAATTATACTGATAAGGGGGTTACCATTTTGAATATCATCACTGTCAGCATAATGTAAATTGCAGGCATCAGGTCAATTGGAATTAATTTTTCTCTTTCCTCCTTAATCAGTGGGACACATTAGAAACCTAGGAATAGTGTGAAAGTGGCATTATAGACTGAATGGAATCAAACAGTAAACAAAAATTATAAGAACCTTACATGCTGTGGGACTTGAGGTGTTTCCGAGTTAGGTTTTCTTAAAAATACTTGGCTAGAGAACTACTGCCACATTTCAGACTCTGTTTCAATTATGGTTAATCCAGTTGGGTATTTGTGATCTAATAAGTTAAAGAAATGGAAGGAAAGAAAGTGCTTTGATATTATATGCCATGGCACACAGAACATGCCTTCTTTCTCTCACTCTTTTTCTTTTTCAAATATCCTGAAGTATTTAGTACACCCTAGGTTGCAAGGAGATTTTAAATCACTTTGTATGTATGTGTGTTTGTGTGTCTGTGTGTGTGCACGCGTGCATGTGAAAAACAGGGTCTCACTTTGTTGCCCAGGCTGGGATGCAGTGGTGTGATGATGGCTCACTGTAGCCTTGACCTCTTAGGCTCAAGTGACCCTCCCACTTCGGCCTCCTGAGTAGCTGGGACTAGACAGAGGCCACTACCCCACCCTGCTACTTTTTGTATACTTTGTAGAGATGGAATTTCACTATGTTGCCAAGGCTGGTCTTGAACTCCTGAGCTCAAGCAGTCTGCCTTCCTCCATTTCCCCAAGTTCTGGGATTATAGGCAGGAGCCACTGGACCTGTCCTAAAATCAGTTTTTAATGTATAAGTGATACTAAGTTTAAGAACTACTTTAAATTAGTTTTGGAATGAGGCAGGTTACAAATAAATATAAAAGCATTAATATTTTAAGGAATAAAATAGGCACAATTCTACCACCAGGGAACAACTGTTTTTTCATCATCCCCTCAAAATTTTGTTCTATAGTATTCATTTTAATTGCAATCTTGTTTAACATAGAGGCTTAATAGTTATATAATTACATAATGTTTTTCTGAAAACATAATGTTTATTAACATGAGACAATTATTTATTAAACTCTTTCCTCTCATTAGGTCGTTTCCCACTTTATCCTGTTTATGTTCCAGCAGGAACATCCCAGTACCAGCTAGTGTTCATCAAATACTTACTGAGCCTTCCTATTGAAGTTTATGACATCATTAAATCTTACTTTTCTTATCTATGAAAATGGAATAATAATCTTTAATGGTTTTACAATGAAGCACACATAGAGGGCTTAACTTGGTGCCTGGAGCATGGTGAGAACTCAGCAAAGATGTTTTCATTATTGGCATCATTGCTAACACTTGATCTTCCGTTCTGCATTTTGAATGTCACTTTCTTTGGGAAGTCCTCTTAGTTTCATGAGCTTGGATTAGGTGCACGTCTATGTATGCATAGACTACCAAAATGGCCTTTTTATTATTTTGTTGTAATTGTGTATTTTTATCCTATTTTGTTCAGGCTACTATTACAGAATGCCATAGTTGGGTAGCTTATAAACAACAGGTTTATTTCCCACAGTCCTGGAGGCAGAGAAGTCCAAGATCAAGGCTCCAGCAGACGTGGTGTCTGGTGAGGGCGCTCTTTCTTGTTCACAGGTGCTGTCTTTTAGCTGTGTCTTTACTTGGTGGAAGGGACAGGATAGCTCTGAGGCCTCTTTTATGAGAGCACTGATTTCTTCATGAGGGCTCTACCATCATGACCTAGTCAGTTCCCAAAGGTACTAATTGCTGATAAGATGACATTGGGGATTAGGTTTTTTAAGTCTGGGGTAATTTTGGCAGAGGGGGAAGCACAAACTCTGACCATAGCATTTTTCTTGCCTGTTTCCACTGCTGGTTGGCTCACTCCTGAAGGCAGAGACTTTCTCCTTAATATCATTATATTGCCAGGGTCTTTATCACGGTGGTGCATAGTAGTTGATGCTGTTTCATGGTTTATTGAATGAGTGAATGTTTCACTTAATTAAAACTTTGCATTGCATCGATTTATAGCCATAAAGTTGTTCTTCTTTAGAGCTATAGAATAGTCAAAGAATGTTTTCTGTTACAGTCCACTGATGTCTGTGAACAGATTCTGAGGGTGGTGAGTAGGTCCAATCGACTGGAAGAATTGGTGTTGGAAAATGCTGGACTTAGAACGTGAGTATTTTCCTGAATCTGTATGTTGCTTTAAAATTCTGTGCCATTTGCTCTTCTAAGTAATTCATAATTTTGTTTTGTTTGTTTTTAAGTTGGACAGATCACATGTAGAGCAATGTTTTTCCTTCTCAGAAAAAAAAATCCCTATGATTTCATCATCATGAAGGCTAAGAATTTGGTAACATCTCTTGATACTGTATCACTTGATTTTTCTTTTTTTTTTCTTGAGACTGAGTCTCACTCTGTTGCCAGGCTGGAGCACAATGACACAGTCTCCGCTCACCGCAACCTCCGCCTTCCATGTTCAAGTGATTCTCATGCCTCAGCCTCCCGAGTAGCTGGGACCACAGGCGCTCACCACCATGCCCGGCTAATTTTTGTATTTTTAGTAGAGATGGGGTTTCACCGTGTTGGCTAGGGTGATCTCCATTTCCTGACCTTGTGATCTGCCTACCGCGGCCTCCCAAAGTGCTGGGATTACAGGCATGAGCCACTGTGCCTGGCCATGTGCAGGTTTCTTTTGGTCTGTTTTTTGTTTTTTAAAGACAGAGTCTCTGTCGCCTAGACTGGAGTGAAGTGGTGTGATCTCGGCTCCCTGCAACCTCCAGGTCCTGGGTTCAGGCGATTCTATGTCAGCCTCTCAAGTAGCTGGGGTTACAGGAATGCACCACCATACCCGGCTAATTTTTGTATTTTTAACAGAGACAGGATTTCACTATGTTGGCCAGGCTGATCTCAAATTCCTGATCTCAAGTGATCCTCCCACCTCGGCCTCCCAAAGTGCTGAGATGACAGATATAAGCCACTGCATCTGGCTGACTTGATATTTTTGAGAACACATAGTGTAGTTGTGAAGAGCATGGATCCTCGAGCCAGATGCCTCATGGCCTTGCACAAGTTGTTTAAGCTTTCTGTGCCTTAGTCTCTTCGTTTTTAAAATGGAGATAGTAACAGTGCCTCCTCTGTGGAATTAAAATTGTGAGGGTAAATGAATTAATATATTTAAAGTATTGGCAAAGTGCCTTTTACTTTGTCTGTGGTTTATGCAGGTTTTATTATTATCATTACTGGTGGACATAGTGATAACTTATTTCATGTGACTTTACTGCTTTGCTTTCATCAGTTTTAGTCATTTTTCTCCCTTTTCAGGTTAACACCTGCATAGTCTTTATCTCATGGTTTAGTAGTCACTACCTAAGCCTACTGTTAAGAGCTTAATAGAATCTAGTAGAATAAAGGTTTTACTGCTGCTAAGTGAGGAGGGTTGACAGTTTCATAATCATAGCACTTAGTACATTATTTCAAATTAAACATAACTAAAACAGTGGTTTTAATTTTTGCCAAAATGTAGTGCTAGCAGTTGTAGCCTTTAAACTCAATAATTAGTGTAATCAGTTTTGCGTTCACAGTTGCATGAACTGAGGAATAAGATATAGTGAATACTGTAATTTTCCTGAAAAACAGGTTCAATCCAGGATTTTTTTTTAAATTATGGAGGGTCCAGAAAGTACCATTATAGCATACAACAGAGTGTCTTTAAAGGGACATTTGTATATTTTCTTTTTGCTTTTGGCTAATCAAAATGAGCCAAATTCTGGCTGTGGCTTTACAAATTCTCTAATGAGGTGTTAATGGGTATTAACAAATATATGATACGTAGACTAATATTGTAAGGGAGGTTTCTCTATTTAGATTTCACTCTGTTCTAAGCTTTAAGTGTTCCATTTGAATGCTTTTACATTTTGTGTTATTTAATCTTATTTTTTTTTACGTGCAGAGATTTTGCACAAAAACTGGCCAGTGCTCTAGCACATAATCCCAACTCAGGACTCCACACGATTAACCTTGCTGGCAACCCACTGGAGGATAGAGGTACTGCAGAGTTCTCATTATCATTGATGCCAGAATTGTAAGAGGATTAGAGAATTTTGGTTTAGCCATGCCTGAAGAGCAGTATTAAGCTAAGTTGTAATGATAAGTGCTGTTGATGTTTCTCCTGGCTTCCAGCTCTTTCCACCCTTTCGTATAAATACTTTTGTTAAAATTGTATGATTTGCTTAACCTTTTTTAAAGTGAAACAAAAGGACAGGAAGATATTATTTTGTATATATTTTATTAGTTATGTATTCCTGCATAACAAATTACCACATACTCGGCAGCTTAAAATGATACGAATTTACTCTCTCCTAGTGTCCTTGGCTCAGGAGTCTGGGTCCAGGTTAGCTGGGTTCTGCGCCCTGGGTCTCTCTCTCAAGACAAAGGAAGTTGTCAGTACGGGCTGCGCTCTCATCTGTGACCTGGAGTTCCCTTAAGTTCACTGGTTGTTGGTGGAATTAATTTCCTTGGAGCTGCAGGCTCGAGGCCCCAGATTTCTTGCTAGCTGCCATTGGCTACCATTCCCAGCTCCTCGAGGCTGTGCTTCTAGAAGTGTCCTTGCCATGTGACCTCCTTATCTCACAACATAGCAGTTTGCGTTGTGTCTGAGGCCAGCTGGAGCACATCTCTCTGATGCTTTAGTGTCTTTTAAACAGTTCACCTGACTAGATCAGGCCCATCCACGACAATTGCCCTGTTTTTCATGAACTCAGAGTCAAGTGATTAGTAACCTAATCATGGTAGGGCTATCCTATTACCGTTGACCCTCGAACAATGACCCCAAGCAATAAAAAATCCACATGTAACTTTTGACTCCCTTAAAACTTAACTACTAATAGCATTGTTGACTGGAAGCCTTGCCAATAACCGGTTGACTAACGTATTTTCTATGTTATATGTATCATATGTTGTATTCTTAAAGTAAGCTAAAGAAAATAAAATTTTATTAGGAAAACCATAAGAAAGAGAAAATATATGGCCTGTTCATTAAGTGGAAGGACGTCATCATAAAGGTCTTTATCTTGGTCATCTTCACATTGACGAGGCTGAGGAGGAGGAGGAAGAAAAGGAGGCCTTAATCTTGCTCCCTCAGCAGTGGCAGAGGTGGAGAAAAATCCACACAAAAGTGGACCAGTGCAGTTGCAGCCTGTATTGTTCAAGAGTCAACAGTGTTTTTACTGCTCCCCACCCCCATGTTGAAGGAAATTGTACAGGCGGATATATATACCAGGGGGTGAGAGTCTTGGGGACTATCAGAATTCTCTGTACCACTATTATATTTTAATATTTAACAAGATTCGAGTGTTAGAATAGGGAGAGGATGAAGGACTAGAGTTCACGAAGAGTCAGAAAGTTTTATTAAAAGTGTTTGCATGGGTAGAGAGAGGAGTCTGTAGGTTTAGAAAGGGAAACTCGAAAATTTGAATTCTTAGTAGAACATTGATGGACAAGGTTTAAGAACAAATTGGTTTATCTCTAGTGGGACTGTTTTGTTTTCATTTTCTGTTGCAAACATTTTCCAGGTTTATTGAATAAGGCCTTTCACCTTTCAGTGTTATACTTGATGACCATTAATTATTAAACTGAGCTGAAGATACTGATACAGATGTTCAGGTTGTCTTTTTGTCTTTAATGTGGTCATTGTTCCTAGCTGACAAAGATAGGTAAGTTGTATTCAAACAAAAATCTCCAGGGTAACTTGTCATCGTGTAAAGTAGTGAATCTACAGGAAGGTTGAGACTCAATTAGAAAATGAGATCACACAAAAAACACCCTTATATAATAAGCCAAAGCCGAAATGAAAGGATGAATAGTACTGGAATAGTAGTTTCTTTAAGGTATACTCAATTCTTAGGAAAAACAAATGTTTCTCTATTAGTCAGATACTACAGAGAGGTGAATGTGACAAAGTAGAAATCATGGAGATCACAGTTTTATAGACAGGAGGGCTATTTTGGTTTTGTTTTTAAGATGGGAGAGAATCTATCATATTTATTGACTGACAGGAAGAAACTCTCTATAGGAGGTAGTTGTTTGAGGAAGGTTCTTAAGCAAATGAAATCCAAAGTTCAGTTGGACCAGGAAGGGGACACTTCTCCATGTTTAGGGAAATGCAAATTAAAACCACAGTGAGATACCATTTCATAAGCAGGAGTGTAGCAGTAATCAAAATAAGTATTGGAAAGGATGTGAGGAATGGCAACTCTCACATTGCTGGTGAGAGTGTTAAATGGTGCAGCCACATACAAAACCAGTTAGATAGTTTCTTAAAAAGTTCAACTCAAATCTGCCATATAACCCAGCAATTCCACTCCTAGGTGTATCACCCAAGAGAGAGGAGACTTATACCCACACAGAGACTTAGATCCACAAAGGAGACTTATATCCAACTAGTTTGTAGCAGTACTAGTTATAACAGGCAGAAAGTAGAAACAACCCAAATGTTGGTCAGTGGAGAGTGGTTCCATAAATGCGGCATAGATAATCCGTACACTGGAATACTACTCAAAATAAAAGAGAATGGAGTTCTAACTCGTGCATCAGCACAGATGAGTCTCAGAAACACTGTTACGCCAAAGACACCAGACCTAAAAGACCACACGTTGTTTGGGGGGTTGGAAGGGGAAGGAGTTGGAGGCCCTTTGTTCTCTGTCTCGTTGTTTACTTCCTGTTCTCTGAGGTGCAGCCCCGTTGGACAGGTTGTCACCGCAGGTGCAGGTTCTTCTGTCTTGCCTTCCCTTTGGAGCTCCTGTGTAAGCTTCCGTAACAGCACTAACTTCATTCCGCTCACATGGAAGCTAGAGGTGGACGTTCCTTCCCCCATGCTTCAGCTGCTTGCTTCCTGGCTTTCTGTCTCCCCTTCCCTCTTTCCTAAGATGCACAGCATCTAATGTAAGACTGTCCATGATCCAAAAATGTTTTCTTTAAATTGAATTTGCTTTTATTTAACCTTAATTCTCTTGCATAGTTTTTTTTTATTTGCACTTGAAAATTATGGTAAAGTTTATAAAGATTCCTTTTGTATACGATCAGACCATGTGTTCAAAGATAGTGTTTGCCTGCTTCTTCCCTCTGCTTTCCTGTTTCTGAGACATGACTTTGTGTCTTTTCATCTAGCTGCAGCCATGTACCAGCATGGTCATTATGAGTCATTCCAAGGGTAGCCGTGAATGTCCCTGCCAACTCTCCAGTGTGGCTTCTGCTCACATACCCTCAAATTTTGACATCCTGAAAATATGTTCACAGGCCAAGACTTTTCTCACTTCTGCCCCTTCTAAATTCATTCATTGCTGCATTTGCCAGTGCTTACAGACGACTGCCAACATTTGTACCTCCCACCTTTCTTGACTCTTTGGGATAAGCCTCCTGAACACAAATTCTTTATTGTTTTTTTTCATTGAGGCTAAGTACCTAAAGGTGATTGGTAGCTTTTCTGCTCATGGATGGAAATTCCACAGGAAATCTAATTGAGTGTAAAATATTTATTGAAATTTCAGTCTAGAGAAAACTTTTAGTAATTTTTGTTCACAAGCTTTTCAGTGATGGTATTTTGTGTTTGAAGCTAATAAAAAGGGTGCAGAAGAGTCTGTAATTGAGTTATACAGTATATAAAAAGACCAAGCTGGGGACTATTATTTGTAAGGAAGCTCCAAGAAATACAAGGGACCAGGTGCAATGGCTCACACCTATAATCCCAGCTCTTTGGGAGGCTGAGAAGGACGAATCACCTGAGGTCAGGAGATTGAGACCAGCCTGGCCAATATGGTGAAACCCCGTCTCTACTAAAAATACAAAAATTAGCTGGGCTTGGTGGCGCATGCCTGTAATTCCAGCTACTCGGAAGACTGAGGCAGGAGAATTGCTTGAACTAGGGAGTCGGAGGTCGCAGTGAGCCAAGATCCTGGCACTGCACTCCAGCCTGGGTGACAGAGTGAGACTCCACCTCAAAACAAAAAAGAGAAGGGAGATAAGATCTTAACAGTTAAGTGGCCAAGAATTCTGAGAAATTTAAACAGCAAATGGAATGTGGTTTTATACCTAAACCTTACACTCAGGGACGCATTTGGAAACTTTTTTTTTTTAAGAGGGTTTCACTATGTTGATCAGGCTGGTCTCAAACTCCTGACCTCAAGTGATTCACCCGCCTCGGCCTCCCAAAGTGCTGGGATTACAGGCGTGAGCCACCGCACCCAGCTGGAAACTTTCAAAGAGTTCATGATGGGAATGTTGATGTAGTAAGTCTCTTATTTTCACATCTATGTAGCGGGCAGGCCTGCACTCTTCCGATTGTTGAGGGGCTTGTGGTAAAGGAGGTCGCAGTGTGACTTAGTAAGCAGAGGTATAATTTGTATGAGTAATGCTTCAAGGGCTAGATGGCCTCCTGCTCTCGTTCTGCAGGAGCCACACACATGAACAGACCACACACGTACAGAAGCTGTGCTTATCCTCGTTCAAGGCCGTGTCTGTTCACCAGCTTGCTCTTGGTCTTCATCTGACACAGTGTTTTTCAGGCTGTGGGTCATGACCCGTTAGCTGGCCATGAAATCAATTTAGTAGTTCATGACAAGCATTGCTTTTTAAAGCAGTGGAACAGAATAGAAAACGTCAGAGTACACTGTTTAGGGAAAAGTTTGGTTTTAGTTTTCTAATACTAATATAAGTGTGTACATTTATGCTTTATTTCTCTAAGCATTACAAATTCTGTGTTCTGTTTTTCCTAGTTGTCTGTCTCAATTACCTTAGTTTTTATGAGTTCAATCTTTTCAGAAATGTCTGTCCTCACTTCTTCTCCTCGCATTTTTTGTTTGTTTTTTGAGAGAACGCCTCTCTGTTGCCCAGGCTGAAGTATGGTGGTGCAATAACGGCTCTCTGCAACCTCGATTTCCTGGGCTCAAGCCATCCGGCCCCCTCAGCCTCCCAAGTAGCTGGGGTCACAGGTGTGCATACCACACCTGGCTAAGTTTTAAATTTCTTTTGTAGTGACTTGGTCGTACTGTGTTCCCCAGGCTCCTCCCCTCACTTTATTTCAGATTAGATTATTTCATTGAGAGACCATTTAGAATCCTAGCTCTAGGGTTTTTTGTTGACCTGAAATATGCTGATATTTTCTCCCAGCTCTTTGCTGGTGGCTCTGATTTGATCTTCTGAGTAATACAAGCGAGATATGGATTCTAGGATTGTTGCTTGCTTTTCTTGGTGTTTTATGTCTTTCATGTCTCTCAGTGTGTATCAGTGAGTTCTGGAGTCAAAACACATGGGTTTAATTCCCTCCAGGCTTCACAGCTTTCTAGCTAAGTGGCCTTGGGCAAATTACCTACCTTCTCTATACTTCAGCTTCTTTATCTTAAAAATAGTAATAGTACCTACCAAATAAGAATATTCTAAGGATTAAGTGAGATAATTGATACTTTTGTGGTTAAATAGGTAAAATAATATTTAAAAATGGCATAGATTTAGATTGTAGGGCATTCAGAAGTTAGATGTGTTGACTCAGTTTTTTCCAGTATCCCTATATTCTTTTTAATTTTTTTTTTTTTGAGATGGAATTTCACTCTTGTTGCCCAGGTTGGAGTGCAGTGGGGTGATCTCAGCTCACCACAACCTCCGCCTCCTGGATTCAAGCGATTTTTCTGTCTCAGCCTCCTGAGTAGCTGGGATTACAGGCATCCACCACCATGCCTGGCTAATTTTGTATTTTTTACTAGAGACGTGGTTTCTCCATGTTGGCCAGTCTGGTCTCAAACTCCCAACCTCAAGTGATTCACCCACCTCAGCCTTCCAGAGTGCTGGGATTATAGGCACCAGCCGCGGCGCCCAGCCTCCCTATATTCTTATATTCTTGATTCCAAGTCTTTGTCTCTCCGCCTTATTTCTGAAATGGAAATACTTCTTTTGCTTCTCTTTTTGGGTAGATTTTTTAGTAATAAATTTGTTTCCTTGAATAGATAGCAAACTATTGAGATTATTTACTTCTCCTTAAATTAGTTTTGGTCTGTCAAGTTTTTTATAAGGGATTTGTTTCTTTCTATTAAAATGGTAGTTTTTTGACTTACCAACTTTTTATACCCTCCAGTTATAATACAGTGCCTGTAGGATCTTTACAAAGATAAAGATGCTGTTTTCATTTGATTTTGACATTTTAGTCTCGCGCTCTCGCTCTCTCTCTCTCTCTCTCTCTCATTTATTTATTTTACCAGTCTTGCTGGAGTTTACTGATTTTGTTAGTATTTTTAAAGAACCAACTTTGTTAAAATTTGCTTATTTTTACAGCTGCTATTTATTTAATTGGATTCTTCTCTTTTATTTTTTTCCTTCCTTCTGTTTACAGAGGTGAGGATTAATTTGCTATTTTTGGAGATGGATAATTAGGTAATTATTTTCCAGTTTTTCGTCTTTTTAAAAATTATTTTCCAGTTCTATTGATTTCTCTCTAGGTGTGGCTTCAGTTACCCAAATTTTTAATACTATAGTTTTTAGATTTAACTCAAAATATTTTAAAAATTCCCATTGTGGTTTTTTTTTCTTTTCCCTGAACTCTTTTGTTATTTAGAAATACATTGCTTAAGTTATTTGGGGATTTTCTAATTATCTCATGGTTATAATTTCTGTTGGAACTGTTGTAGTGGTAGCAGAGAACATAATGATATTCTGTGTATGAATTCATGGTACTAAGGAACATTTTATTATATGTTGAGACTTGCTTTATGTCTCAGTATATGATCTCTTTTCGAAAACATTCATTGTACACTTTGAAGAAATGTATTCTGTAGTTACTGGGTAGAACGTTTTAAATATATCAGTCATTTATCTTTTCATTATGCTCTTGATATTCTCTGTGTCTTTACTTTTTCTGTTCATTTATTAGCTACTAATGGAAGTATGTTAGAAAACTTCCATCATTATATTTGTGTGTGTGTTTGTGTAATATATGTATTTTCCTTTTGTTACTGTCAGATTTACTTTATCTATTTTCAGATGATGTTAATCAGAACATAGATTTAGAGTAATTATATCTTGTTAATGAAATCTTCCATTTGTCTTTAGTCATGTTCTAAAATTTAAATTGTCTTATTGCAGCTACATCAGATGTCTTTTGCTTAGTGTTTGCTTTTTTCAAGCTTTTACATTCACTTCTGAATACATCTATTTATAGGTGAATCTCTTGAAAACATTTGAAATTTTTATTCAGATAAATCATCTTTGACTCGTATTTGAGTCTATATATTTTTTTAATGATATAAATAAGTTTTAATTAAATATCCATATTTAATAAATCTTTATTTAATGTAATCATTGAAATATTTGAGTGAAAATCTGTATTTCTGTTTCCCTTTTCTTCTTTGTCCCTTTTTCCCTCTCTTTTTTGCCTTTTGGATTGGTCACATTTTAACAGTTATTCTGTCTTCCTCCCTCCTCCCATCAACTTGTTAGTAACTTTTTTTTTACAAGAATATATCAGCTAAATATCAAGCCTGCCCTTTTCTTGTAATTTACAAAATGGATTAGCATATTCAAGTCTCTAGAAAGACTCAGATAAAAACCTGTTTAACATGATTGAATCCAGTGATTTTCAAACTTCTTTGACTGTGGAAACACACCGGAAAACAGAGGCTCCCAGAACACCCACTATTCTTGGAGAGCCACCCATGTAGAGGCTTAGTCAAGCTGCATGACTTCCATGTTGTTTCTTCCAAGTTGTGATTAGATTTGTTGATAATTTGCGTTATATAATAGGGCAGGAACCAGCACAGTAATTTCTTACTGCTCCCTGAAGCTTGAGAATTAGTCTAAGGGAAAAGGAATTAATATTGTTTAAGGAGCGTTCTCAAGAACATGCCCTTTGGGAAACGTTGGCTGGTCTACAGCAGGAGGTCAGTTGAAGGACCTGTATGAAGGGCATACGTTTGTGTGTCACTTATTTCCTTCCAGAAAACAGTCTACTGTCATTGCAGTCCTTGGATGAGTGAGCTGGTGTTCCCAGTCTCCCACTCTGGCCATTAAATGTAGAAGATACCTGATTTTAAGTACTGTAACGTCCTGGTGACGTATAAAAAGTTAAAAAGTCTACCTTTAAGAAGTTAAACATGCTCTGAAGCTCTGTATGAGGTTGTTAGCTGTAAGCCAAATAAGTATAGGAATCCATCTACCGTTATCAGAATAGTTAATATACTCCATTCTTCTTGACAATAATTAAATAGCATACATCTGCTCATCTAGAAGAGAGATCAACTCATTAAGACAGAGGTTAAAAAGAAAAGGGGTTAACAATTATCCTTTCCAAAAGGATTTGCATTTTAAATAGAACTATGAGAAAAAAGAGTGACACTTGGTTCCAAGAAAAGAATCTCCAATGGAAAGTTTCAGATATTGTACGCTTAATAAAACAATCCTCCCCTTCTCTTACCCTGTAGGTAGGACAGAAAGAAAAGGGGGTTTGGTGGTAAATGGTTAGAAAACAGAGTCTGATATTAGAAAGAAAAATATGATCTCTTCAGTGAGAATCAAAGTTAAGTTTTTATGCATTGTAAAAAATGCAATTCTGAGAACCTGAAAATTCTAATAATCTCTTTTTTTCTTTTCTCAGGTGTGTCCTCTTTAAGTATTCAATTTGCCAAACTCCCAAAGGGATTAAAGCATTTAAATTTATCTAAAACCTCATTATCACCTAAAGGTACAGTATTTCTTATTTACCTAACAGTGTTTCTGAAATATTTCTGCTGCACCTTCTACCTTAGTTAGAATTATTTGTTATGTGCTTATATTTAAAAATATATGTATTACATTACTCTGGCATTACTGTGGCAGATAAAGACATTATGTAATTCAGTTTCTGATGCTCTGAAGTGAAGCGCTTTCAGAGGAGAGAATAATGTTGATATGTACCTCTGGTCTTTAACTTTTAAAACTTTGAGTCGGGGAACACCCCCCTGACTGCCTCCACTCTCCTGCCTCACATTTCTAGATGCACCTTGTGTTTCTCTTGGTTCAACAAGTTGACCTTTGTAACTATCAGACTATCTGCTTTACAGAAAACTGCTGGGCCTAACTTCAGGTCCCCACTGTGGCACTGCTCCTTGTATTTCTGTCCTTAGAGATTTCCTTATCTTCTCCCCAGGTCAGTTCCTAACTTCACTCACCTTCATTTTTTCCACTTACTCATCAAATCCTGCCAATTCTATTATTATTTTGCCGCAGCAGCACCTCAATAATAATATTAGAAATTATCCTGCATTCATTGTGCCTTTGTGTATCTTCACATTTTGCCCGGGATGCCTGAAAAAATTTTCTTTTATCCCCAAATATTCTCAGAGCTTCAGTTTGTTTTGATAAAACTGTTTATCTGTGATAAACTCTGCTGAGATGTGTTCCCTGTTCCCAAGGCCACAGCAGAATCAATGATTCTTCCCTTTGTATTAGTTCAAGATCACGTATGTAACGTCATTGTATAAATATTGTGTCTTTCTTGGTACACTGGGACTCTTCTCGTGGCCTGTGCTCCTCTCGTCTTTCTGTCTGCAGCACCTGGCACCTGCCGGCACTACCATTTAGCAGAAGTTTCTCGAACCTCTTGCCGTTTCTGAAGAAAGTCACTGTCTTTTGGAAGCGGCATGTGTAGTGGTTGACAGTATCAGTTCTGTAGTCAGACGGCCTACGGGGGAATGCTGGCTTTTCTAGTTATTTATGAACATGCTGTTGTTCCCAGGTGCCTCATTTGTAGGACAGAAATAGCAGTATCTTATTTCTGCACAGGTAGTTAGGGTTAAATGATTTAATATACGTACAGTATGGTTTCTGCCACAAAGTCCTTAATAAATGCTGGCAGCCACTGTTACCGTCACCCCGCCAGTACCAGCACCACTGCCATCACTATCATAATTATCATCATCCTGAGCTGTCTTCTGTCTTTACATGCCTCAGTTTCCACCTGGAGCAACCTTAGTGTCCGTACCTGGAACGTCTTGTGAGTTACTGTGCATCCTATGAGATTCAGCTTCTAGTTCTCTCTCTCTCTCCCTCTTTTTTTTTTTTTTGGAGACAGGGTCTCACTTTGTCACTCAGACTGGAGTACAGCGGTACAATCTTGGCTCCCTGCAGCCTCTACCTCTTGGGCTCAAGAGATCCTCCCGCCTCAGCCCCCAAGTAGCTGGGACCACAAGCATGCGCCACGACACCCAGTTAATTTTTGTATTTTTTTGTACAGACGGGGTTTCGCCATGTTCCCAGGCCGATCTTGAGCTCCCGAGCTAAAGGGATCTGCCTGCCTCAACCTCCCA
>PVKP010020933.1:0-39964 GCA_004027715.1 Plecturocebus donacophilus
TCTCCCTCTTTCTCTTCCTCTTTCTTTCTCTCTTTCATTCTTTTTTTTCTTTCTTTCTTTTGCTGTTTCTTTCTCTCTCCTTTTCTAAAATCTCTTCCTCTTTCTTTCTCTCTTTCATTCTTTTTTTTCTTCCTTTTGCTGTTTCTTTCTTTCTCCTTTTCTCTCTTTTTCTAAAATCTCTTCCTCTTTCTTTCTCTCTAAAAAAAAAAAAAGAAAGAGATTTCTCCTACATGCCTGAAAAACTTTCTACAAAAAAAGTACTATAAAGGAGAGGACAGACAGCCTACCTGCTTTGTTCTCACAAATATTCATGAGCAGAGAATTTTCCCTCTGGCAGCTCCTTTCTGCAGACCTTGCCCAAGAACAGGCCTTCTTGTTGAGCCATAGCAATCAGCTGCCTAAACTAAGAGGACCTAACAGGGTCCAGCTAATCTCTTATCTGTGTATGCTCAAAGATAACTGGCTTGATGCAGATTTGGCTGTTTTTATAAGAGCAGTAAGAAATGGTAAGGAATATCCACTATTTCCTCAAAATGTTTGGCAGGAAGAGGTTCGGAATAAAGTGGATTTAAAGTGGATTATACAAGACTTACAAAATGAATTAACCTGATTCTGACTCAGCAATGTCTGAGCACTTACAAATTCATAAATAAGCAGCCCACCCATGCCAAGATTAATTTTTGAATGAAAGGTAAATAGCTATAGGAGGACAGGGCCTTTGATCAGTATCTTGACAAATGAAGTACTGTAGTCCCCCCTTATCTGCAGGGGATACATTCCACGACCCCCCGTGGATGCCTGAAATCGTGACTAGTACTGAACCCTATATATACCATGTTTTTTCCCTATACATACATACAATAAAGTTTAATTCACAAATTATGCACTATAAGAGATTAAAAACAATAATATAGCAGAACAATTATAACAATATACTGTAATAGTCCAGGCGCGGTGGCTCATATCTATAATCCAGCATTTTGGGAGGGCAAAGCAGGCAGATTACTTGAGGTTAGAAGTTCGAGACCAGCCTGACCAACATGGTGAAACCCCCATCTGTACTAAAAATACAAAAATTAGCCGGGCATGGTGGGCACATGCCTATAATCCCAGCAACTCAGGAGGCTAAGATACAAGAAATCACCTGAACTCAGGAGGTGGAGGTTTCAGTGAGCTGAGATTGTGCCGTTGCACTCCAGCCTGGGTGACAAAGCAAGATTCTGTCTCAAAAAGAAAATGTGTGTATGTGTGTGTGTGTGTGTGTGTGTGTGTGTGTACATCCTGTAATGAAAGCTCCATGAATATGATCCCTCTCTAAATATCTTCTTGTACTATACTCACCTTTCTTGTGTTGATGTGAAATGATAAAATGCCTACACGATGAAATGAAGTAAGGAAGCAGGACAGTATGAGATTTCATCATACTACTAGCACAGTGCTCAATTTAAAATTTGTGAATTGTTTGTTTCTGGAATTTTCCATTTAACATTTTTATACTGTGGTTGACCATAGGTAACTGAAACTGCAGAAGGCAAAACTACAGATAAGGTGGGAATACTGTAATTAGTATGACAGTGACTCACTAGCCCTGCTGTGGGAAAGTATGCTAAGAAACTACAAGGAATTCACATCATATAGACCCATTTTTTTCCCACTTAAAAGAGAAAAAGATATACTGCACTTGAATATTTAATTCCTGAAATGAATTTATAAATATAATTCTGATTCATATTTCCATTTCTAAGAAATCTTAAGAATATATATCATTCTACCCAGAACATTTGCTTCTCAGAAAGAAATCAAGTCTTTCCCCAAAAGGGTCAAACAACTATTTTTCATGAAATCCAGTTAAATGCTAACCAGATATTAAGGCTTCTAAAAAGTTTATATCCATCTAGACCAGAAGTTCCCAAACTTTGTTTTTAAAGGGTCAGATAGTGTTTTTGGCTTTGGAGACCATATGGTCTCTGTCATAACGTTAGAGACATATGAACCAGATCAACTCCATCTTGGATACGGGCTGAGTAAAATTAGGCTGGGACTTGTCGGGCTGCAGGCCCAGGAAGCTAGGTATTCCAAGCCTCTAGATATTTACGGTTAAGGGAACAAATTAATAACATCTACTAAACTGATCTAGACTCAGGAAGGTCCTGATATCCCAATATACTGAGAATAGAAGCATTCGTAATTTTGCTTTAAAGATAATATCAATTACTGCAAAATATAGTAATTAGGAAAATTAATCCTTTATCACAAACTGTATTAGTCCATTTTTACACTGCTGATAAAAACACACCCAAGACTGGGCAATTTACAAAAGAAAGAGGTTTAATATTCTTACAGTTCCACATGGCTAGGGAGGCCTCATAATTATGGCAGAAGGCAAGGAGGAGCAAGCCACATCTTACATGGATGGTAGCAGTCAAAAAGAGAGCTTGTGCAGAGAAACTCCCATTTTCAAAACCATCAGATTTCACAGCTCACTATCACAAGAACAGCATGGGAAAGATCTGCCCCCATGATTCAATTACCTTCCACCATGTCTCTCCCACAACACATGGGAATTCAAGATGAGATTTGGGTGAGGACACAGTCAAACCAGAGCACGAATCCTTGTAATAGAATACATCTCCCCATAATATAAACAAGCACTGTACCTAGGGTGGGCACATCCCTTCTCTTACTTTCGGGAATGCCCTGCTCTGCCTATGGAGTAGCCATTCTTTATTCCTTTACTTTTGTAATGAACTTGCTTTCATTTTACTTTACGGACTCACCTGGAATTCTTTCCTGCACGAGATCCAAGAACCCTCTCTTGGGGTCTGGATCAGGACCCCTTTCTGGTAACAACAGCTATTCATGGTTGTGCAAAAGACTTAAGATATGCCAACAAAAGGGCATGGCTGTGTGCCAATTAAAATTCATTTACAAAAGCAGAGAGAGAGAAGTTTAACCCCAGGGCCATAGTTTGCTGGCCTCTTTTTCTAGGTCTTTCTTCTAGAACTCACAGTTCATGCAAAACAAAGTGTGAGAAGAAGAGCAGTAAATATTATATTCCCTGTGTGTCCCTATTTTCAGAGCTTAGGGTTCTTGTGCTTTCCCTAAAACTGTTTCCTAAATCATGCAATAGCCTCTCAAGCAAGCATAAGAGAAGCTCTCTGTCTTGCTTGATAATATTCCACACAGTTCCTCTGAGTCAGTGAAGAAGTGAAGATGCAGAGGACGTTTTCAGAGAAGTCTTCCGTATTAAGTGACTCCATCATACTCCCTTCAAAGAGATCTCCTGGCTCAAAGGCATTTTAACTTGAAGTGCCACTTCCTTCTCAAAGGATATCAAGTACCAGGGTATCTTAGGCTGCCATCTTGTGGCAAATTGGAATATGGACAGGAAAATCACTGGACCAAGACTAGAACAAGCTGGAATGCCTGCTTTGTAACAGCCTCTTTGTAACACGTGCTAGACACAGGGGCTCTACAGAAAGACAAGAAAGCCATAGTCCCTTGCCCTCAGGGAGCTTACAACTGTTGGAGAAAAGATAAATATTAATCAGAAAAATCACATGAACATATGTAAAATTACAACTGTGAAAAAATGGTCTGAAGGAGTTATCTATCATGCTTGTGAAGTGGATAAAGGGGATTCAGCCTAGGCAGGAAAGGGAGAGAAGACTTCCCTGAGGGTAAGACGATTCAGCTGAGGTCTGAGAGGAGCAGGGATTTACCAGGTGAACAAGTGAGAGAAGATGGTTCCAGAGAGAGAAACGGTAACTATAAAAACAATATGGTGGAGAAAAGCTAGAGGAGACTCTGGTATGAGATAAAGCCAGGAGATAAAGAGGGGTCAGATGGTGTAGGGCCTCAGAAGGCATGAAAGGAGATGATTTTCTTAATCCCATAATCAGAGTGAACCTAAAATATTGTTAAAGCAAGGCGGAGTGACAGAATCAGGTTTACATTTTAAAGAAGATCACACTCTATATCAATCAGGGTCCAATCAGGAAACAGAAACTATGCAGCAGTTTGAACAGGGAAAATTTAACATCAAAGATTATTAGCTTTTTAACAGGAAATTGGAGTCACAAAGGATGGTCTGTGAGAAATAAAGAAAACTGGAGACAAGAGAAAGAATTACAAGCATAGCAGATATAAGGGACGGCCACTAACCAAGGAGGAGCCTCCTACTGAAATCTAGAGCTTGTTGGAAACGCCATGGCCGTGGCTTACTGGACACGGAAATCTCAGTGGTGGAACTTACTGAAGATGCACCCTCCAGGGTACCAGCAAAAGCCATTCAAAAGGAGGTAACTCCCTGAAGGCACTTCACTATTAAACTGCCCAAGAGCATGCCACAGGAAGCTTCTGGCCACTGGGTGCTGCTGGCCATGGTGCACTACAGGAGCTGGGCTCAAGATCCTGGTGCCTGAGAAGCTGCCCACAGGAGTTGGGCGATGAGGAATCTGTACACACTGCAAAAGAAGCTGCGGAGGGCCAGAAAGCCATACAGCTCAACTAGCAGAGAAAACTCCTTCCTCCTCCAGTGTCTCTCCAGTGCCCTCTGCTGACAAAGCTTAGCAACATGCCAGCTGGCAAAGGAAACCTATTTAAAGGACCCAGCCAGAGAAGGCAATGAAGAGTGGATTTGAAACTGAGGGGCCATAAATTGATAACCAGCAAACACTGGCCTCCTACATGGAGAGCTTTCTAGAAGAAGAGTATGAGTGGATGCAAATAGACCATTTAGGAGGTGCTTAAGTAGCCCAGGAGAGGGAAGAAAAGGTGATAATAACCTATAGGTTCTGGAACAAATACATGAGCAAGCTCCCCATGGACTACGGGAAGGACACCAAATACCATGGCTTATGTCCCTGTGCTCACTGACCTTGCAGAAGAGCTGCCTCGGAAGGCATGGCTAAGAGAGCACGGAGAGTCAGCTGTCATACATGGGTCCTAAGACAAGAGATTGGCAGTATCATCTGTGTGGAGTCCATTCTTGGTATACAAAAGGCAAAGGAGTAGTGTTGCTCCTGAGAGACAGACGTGCCAGACTTAACAAGAACATCAGTTGCAACAAAAGCCACACCCAAACCATGCAAACACTATCACCAAAGCCAGGCCCATGAGGGCAGACCTTTGGATCTAAAAAATTACTAGAGAACAGCGAACATAGCTTGTAATAAGGCCTTTTGGTAACAGCCAGCAATCCTGGCCTTTTGGGGCTTCATACAGGCTTTCAGCCTACCTGCTATCTCAAGAAAATGGTGGGGGGGGAAGGGTCCAGGAGAGGAGATGAAGTGTCACAGCATGTCTCTGAGTCATCCCTCATGTCTCCAAAACATTAAATCGCCAGGTGGCAGAACGTGAGTACCCACTGGGAAGCCAGGGTTGATGTAAATTTATCAATGACTATAATTTACTACTTAAACACAAAAATAAGCATTCAGAATGGCTTCCTTTAGGCAGTGGAACTATGGATGGAGAGAGAAGTAGGGCAAGTGACTATTACGTTTTAAATAAACCAGTCTGTGTGCTTTGATTTTTTTTTCTTTTTTTGACACTAAGTTTTGCCCTTGTTGCCAAGGCTGGAGTGCAATGGTGTGATCTTGGCTCACCACAACCTCTGCCTCCCAGGTTCAAGTGATTCTCCTGCTTTAGTCTCCGGAGTAGCTGGGATTACAGGCATGCACCACCACACCCAGCTAATTTTTTAAGTATTTTTAGTAGAGATGGGGTTTCTCCATGTTGGTCAAGCTTGTCTCAATCTCCTGACCTCATGATCCTCCTGCCTCGGCCTCCTAAAGTGCTGGGATTACAGGCGGAAGCCACTGCACCCCGCCAGTTTGATTTTTTTTTCATGACTTCGCTGAAGGTGGAGAGGAGTTTTCAATTGGATAGAGAAAGTTATGTGATTTTGACATTGGACTGGAATTTTAATAACTCAGATAAGATTACTCTTGGATCTAAAAGTAGAAGACTTTTTATTGTCTGAGAGTGACCAAAGAAGTTATAGGTTATGCCTGAGATGGTCAGTGGGAAAAGAAGTTTCCTTCTGCTGGTACCCCTCTAAATTCAGCTCTCTCAAAATAATGGCACACATAGGAAGTGTGCTGAGAAAGAATGGCTTAGAATTGAGCTCTGCTGGTTGTTGGAACCAGGATTTCGACATGTAGGGGTAGTTGTCGTTTCTGAGAATTGAGTAAGCTCTTTTGTTCTATGAAAGCGTTGTTTGCTTGTAGATTGGTTTGCATAATGCTGCAGTACCAAACTAAGATTCTTCTCATTTTGGAAGTGCGACTCCATATCTCAAAATCAATAGTGAAACAGACCATCCTGGTGAATTTGCAAAGCAGGACTTGGCTAAAACCTTGAATTCATCATCTGCCCATACAGAAGATATAAGAGGTCAAAGAGTAGAGATGGGAAGAGAGGTCAGGTGAGGATCCTTCGAAGAGATCTGCTGAACCCCCAACCGAAGGAGGTGGTGAGAGGCTTGCCTCTAACCTCAAGCTTACCAAAGACGACCTCCGAGGGATCACTGAGGGAGCTTTCGGTCCAAGGGATGCAGTGCACTGCTGTTTGATTTTCATCCAAGAAATCTGGAGAACAATGGTGCCTTTCAGGTGTGGCAAATTCTCAAGGCTGATTTTTTTTTTTCTTGTGGAGCCCTTTCAAAGTTTCCTCAAGCAATGCCTTTCCTCCAGCGGACTCCTGACAACAACCCTTCAACTTACGCATCTGACAGTGAGGCTCTAGCCCGCTTCTGATGAGCTCTCACCTTGGAGAGGAAATGTCTTAAGAATTTTTTTTTCCAAGTGGCCAGCTCCCTACCACTGACCCACTTGGCCCAGGAAAACCTCACTCATCATTGCCTTTTTGCCATATGGACAATTTGTTCTTAAGTCTAATTCAACCAAAGACATAGAAACTGCAAAGCTTTAACAACTCGGTCGCCAGCCATAAATAACACAGTGGCAGGAGAGAATAATTTTTCAACTATGAGGAGACCAAGACAAGGGAACAATTTACATTTCTGGTTTGCGTGAGTGGGGCTGCAAAAATAGCCCAGCAGATATACATTAACGATATTTTAACAAATTTCCTATTGGTAGACAGCTAGATTGCGACCAATATTTTACTAACAGGAATTCCTACAAAACAAACCGGACTCAAGCCAGCGGCTGAATCTGGATGCTGACCGACACCGGGAGAGAACGCCCGCCCCGCAGACCTCGGCGCCTGCGCCGTGGAGGTTGCTCGGCAGGTATCCGCGGCGCGCATGCGCTACACCATTGGCGCTTTTCACGTGGCTCTTCCCCGCTCCCGCGCGCCTCCCGCGGGAGATGCGAAATTCCCTCTTCCTTGCCTGCGGAGCCGGTTTCCTGAGGGTGAGCGGTGGCTTCTGGAACCACCTGGCCCCGCCGGAAGCGTACGCTCCCCGGCCTGCCTGGGGACTGGGCGGGGCTCCGGGGAGAGAGCCGAGGCCCCGCCTCCTTAGCCCCACCTGCTCCGGCCAAGTGCGTGGTATTCGAGCGTCGATTTGTTGTGAGGGTTAAAGTACCTAAAGTTCCTTGCCTTAAAGAGCATAATAAATTGTGGCTGTTGTTACCTGCTTCCGTGACTTCGGGTGCCTGCGATCTGGTTCTTCCTCTCCAGGATTAATTTTCTTTGCTCAGTCGTCTTCCACCTGCTCAAGAATTTTAACCAGTTGCCACACCTGCGGCCTTCACTTTATCCCTTCTTGACTGGGCCTTCTCCTTCAACCCATCTCCCCAATCATGTATAAATACCCTCCTGTTCTCTGTGTTCCTACCTCTCCTATTCCTCTTCCCCATCATGAGACTTATCAAAGGTTATCATGTTTGTCTCGTCTCCTCCCACCCCATCTAGCCAACTCACTGGAATCTGGCTGCTTCTACCCACTGATTCAAACTGGCTCCCGGCCAGATCCTCAGCGACCTTGTCATGCAACTCAGTGAGCAGTTTTCCACGCTGCTCTCTCTGCAGCTCCTGACACATCTATCTGAAACTGCTGCAAATCCCTTTGTCATCTTCAACGCTCACACTCCTGGTTTTCCAGCCTCCCTGATCACTCTATTTGCCACGAATGTGTCTTTCTTGCCCTGCTCGTTTCTGTTGGCTCCCAGGACATGTGCTTCCTGTTTTTTTCACACCCCACACTTTTGTGGGGTGAAGATCTCTTTAATATCGTTGTTTTTGCTGTGCTGATGATTCCCAAATCTGTACCTCCAGCCTAAATCTTTCTTCTGAGCTTCAAACTCCAGGCTATCCCACAGGCACCTTAGACTGCGCACCCCCAAAACGTATCTTTTCTAGCAAATCTGCTTCAACTTCTGTACGCTTTCTTCTTTGTCCCTCTTCTCACTGGATAGCCTCATGTGCTATCTGAAGCCAGAAACCCAGGAGCAAACTTAAAATCCTCCCTCTCCGTCATGACCAGTTGTGGGTCAGGTTCCCTAAGAAACAGACTCAGAGACTTTGTAGGTGGTTTCATTGAGTGACACACTCATGAACAGTATCTGTGAGGGGTGAAGGATACAGGACAGAGACGGGAGTTAAACAGTGAGGTTTAAACCGGGGCCTCATTCAATCCTATGGGAAGCTCTGGACCCAGGAAGGTCCTTCAGAGTTGTTTCATGCTGAAGCCAGGAGCCACACACATACCCCGTCAGTCAACCTGTCACTCAGTGTGGGCTGCTCTCGGGAGGGGGCATGACCCTGGGTGAGGTGGCTCTCTCGGCTGAGGGCAATTCCTGGAGACAAACTTGGGTTGAGAGCCATCAGCCATCAAAACTCCCAGCATCTGGAGGGATGAGTGCCAAGTCTTAGAGGGAATCCAAGTGTCACACCATAGAACCCACTACACCCCTCATACTCAACACCAAGTGTTTTTCCTATTTCTACATTTTAATTTTCAAATAAAATCCCTCCATTTTCAGACCACTCTATCTGAGGCACTGTGGCAGGGACAGAGCAATGGGCTGAGCAGACACAGTGCCAGTGCTCAAGATGCTTACAGTCTAGCTGAGCGAATAACCACCTTTACATATATTTTTAAACTGCAATAAGTGTTCTTACTGTATAACAGGGGAGGCTGTCCCTGTCAGGGAGTGACATAGGAGCACGGAAGTGTTCCCTGAAGAGGTATCCTTTTCACTGGAATCCTAAAGATGAACAGAAGTTAACTAGGTGTGTGCTTAGTTGGGTGGGAGGGGAGTGGGAAAGGTGTAGCCAAGCAATCAGAACTGCCTATGGACAGGTCCTGAGACAGGAGGGATAAAACAGTCGAGGACCTGAGAGACCAGTGTCTCTGGAATGCAGAAACTGAGGAGGAAGAATAAGATATGAGGATTAAGAGGTCTGCAGGAGCCAGATCCTGCAGAACTCATATTTAAGCCTTTTTTTCCTAAAAGTTATGAAAGCCACTGGATGGTTTTAATCTCTATGTAGTACAAATGCTATGTCTTAGTTAAGCAGAATATTCAACTGCCTACAAAGTAGATAAAATGGATCATATACATCTGCAAAATGGTTTCAAACTAAATTCTGTTAATATTAAATGCTAGGGGGAAAAAATTTGTAATGCAGATATCATTATTACAATAGCCTGCTTCTCTATCTCTAGAGGCTACTTGTAGTCCTTCTAAACAGTAACACCTAGCTATTTTTGACCACTTACTAAATGCTAAGTGTGTTCCATAAAATATCTGGCTTAATATAACACCTTTAGATGGGTACTATTTAGAAACTGGGTTCAGATAGTATAATTTGCCCAAGTTCTCACAGTCACTAAATGGCAAACACGAAGCCAGTTGTCCAATTATAAAGTTAAAGTTCTTGATTGCCACACTGAAGTACCCCACCTCAGCTTTGGGAAACACTCAACTTCACCACTTTCAGTATCTCCACTCTGCCCTGAACTTCCTTCCACCATGCTCTACGCAGTAGACTTCCTTTGTAAATCAATGCCAACCTGATGCCAGCCCAGGTTGGAAAGGGTTTGGAATACACATGCCCTTAAACACCATACAGTGAACCACATCTACCTTTTGAGGGCCACCACTAGAACCAGGGCACTTTCTCCTGGCTGATCCCACCTGATACTTTTTCTCCTCCTTACCAACCCATGATTTTGATGCTCTAATCTCTGGCAGCTGAACCCCGTAGTTCTAACTAATATATGCTAAAGAAATGTAAATTTTCCTGAATATGAGCCAAAGAAAAACAAAGAGGCAAATCCACTATAGTAGTCTACTAATCGTGCGGTTGGTGATTTTTCTATGTTAAACCTCCCCCTCTATTCTTAATCAAGAGCAGATAGGTTCCAAACTGCCTGTGCATAAACAATTAGAAAAATATCCACTAGATGGCAGTCTTGAGCTGCAATGGGGCTTAGGGAGTGCACAAGGAGTGGAAAACCTAGGAGTTTCGGTGATTTCTTTTGCATTGTGAACTAAGGCAGGAACTGTAGTTAGCTTTTTGTTCCTATGGGTCCCCTTCTCATTCAGGGTAAAACTCAAAGTCCTTAGAACAGCCTGTGACACCCCACTGCTCCCACTCTTCCCGCCTTACCCACTTGAACCACACTGTCTCCTGAATACAACTGAAACTTTTCCTAGGAACACCTGTATGGTTGACTATCAGATTCAAAACTTTCTGGTCACCTTACCAGAGGCCTTTCCAGACACCCTTTCTAAAATAGCGCCAGCCTGCACACCCCCATTCATAATGCCCTGTCCCCTTTACCTGACTTCTTTTTCTTCAAAGCACTTATCACCACCTAACATACTATATTTACTTAGTTTCTAGTCTTTCTCTGGAATCTCTGAAAGCAAAAACTCTGTTCACTGCTTTACTCCCAGAGCCTAGAACAGTGCCAGGCTTATATGAGGCGCTCAAAAAATACTCATCAAAGAAATGATTTTAATTCAAAGATATTCAGAGAAGAGGCCATAGTTCAAAGAGGCATTCATTTGTTTTCATTCAGTAGATACTTATTAAATACCTATTATCTTATTAATGAGAAACACAGTAAGTCCTTTGCACTTACAGAATCTCAGAGAGAATGCATGCGTGATTTTAAAAGGCTTTACAAAGACAGAGATATATGGGCCATGATTGTAATTCCTGCACTTTGGGAGGCCAAGGAGGAAGGATTGCTTGAGCTCAGGAGTGCAAGACCAGCCTGGGCAACATAGTGTACCTCATGTCTATTAAAAATAAAGAAAAAATAGCCAAGCATTGTGGCAGTGCCTGTGGTCCCAGCTACTTGGGAGGCTGAGGTGGATCATTTGAACCTAGGAGATGGAGGCTGTGGGGTGAGCTACGATTGCACCGCTGCACTTCAGCCTGGGCAATAGAACAAGCCCCACCTCAAAAAAAAAAAAAAGATTGGGACAGAGGTGAATATAACAGTTATGGCTGCCCACTATGAAAACTATGAAACAACAGAAACATGATGCATGCAGCATCTCTCTAGGCACTTCATTTACTACCCTGCCTCCAAAACAAAAATTGTTCGTTCAGCTCTTAAAGCCTCCAGAAGAAGATGTTTCTGGAGTAGAGGCCTTTCTTTCTGATTAACCAGATTCCCTTTTTCTGCATTAAACGCATTTTCTTTTGCCTTTTATTTTGCTTTGTCCTTAGTGACAACAAAGACCACGGGTTAGTTATCATTCTCCAGATTCCTCCTCATGCACAATTTATAGTGTTCTTGCCTTTGATCTTTAATTCATAGTTGAGAATTGTTTTTTGCCAAAACTCATAATTAAGTTTCATGATTTCCATATCCATTTACCCCATTCCTATACTTCATGCCCTTGAAAAAATGTAATAATCCTCATCCTTTCTGCAAAATATTTAGAGACAAAGTCAGGAAAAATAATCCACCATATATGCACATGGCTTGGTCTCATCAAGCCATAGGAGTAAATCATAGGCTGCCTTGGACCTGGCCCAATGAAGGCTTCTTCAGCTCCTCCACCTTGAGAGGGACTGGCATTCTGGAGAACAAAGAGGGTGGGAAGATGCTTAAGCAGATTATCACTGGATACAATGATTTTCTTAAAAAATAATACAGGTGACTAGCAAATCTTAAGTGATTTTGCCCTCCAATAAAGATTTGTCTGAAATGTTGATGATTTCCTTTTACGTAAGATGCATGAGTTTCAAGAAGAGAATATTTTGGTGCATTTTCCCAAGAAATCTACAACCTATGATTATTGAGATATTTTCTCTCCTGTTAAAGAAAATATAGTCCTGTTTCTTGGCAGCTGACAGCACATGAATGCTTCCCTCTGAAATCTTCTCTATTGCTTTTAACTAGAATGGAACACATCCCATGCATAATTCTGTTAATTTATTTATTTTCCTTATGGAAACTGTCCAAATAAATGTGGCCACTTGAAAGGTGCTAATTAATACAGTTAAAGTAATACACTCATTTCAATAGATTTTATTTTACCCTAAAACAACATATTTACATAACCATAGTTTGCTGAGAATTTAAGGCCTGTTCAGATAAAAAGCCTAATTACACCCTAATACGTTATGAATATTGGCCAATGACATTGTTAGGTGACCATAGCTGCCTTACAATATTAGGCTGTAAGCAAACTTCAGCCAGGAGTAACACCTTAACGCATTCTCAGTAACAAACTGAGCCAAACTCTTCAGACTGAAGTGCTTATTGTAGTTCTAATTTCAGCTTAGAACAATATTGTAGTTCTAATTTCAGCTTAGAACAATATGTACCACTGGAGTGCAGTGGCACAGTCTCAGCTCACTGCAATCTCCGACTCCCTGTTCAAACGATTCTCCTGCCTCAGCCTCCTAAGTAGCTGGGATTATAGGCGCACACCACCACGTCCAGATAATTTTTGTATTTTTAGTAGAGACGGGGTTTCCCCATGTTAGCCAAGATGGTCTCAATCTCCTGACCTCGTGATCTGCCCATTTTGGCCTCCCAAAGTGCTGGGATTACAGGCGTGAGCCTCCACCACCCAGCCTAATGTTCCTTTTAAAGTGATTCTATCAGGGGGCTAGAAACCAGAATGAGGATACAGACTGCCCTTTCAAAGGTAATGACAGTCACAGACTGATCAGCAGAATATAATTTTTGAAATAAGAGAACAATTGTTCAGAAGAATATCTTATTTTAGAAATTTGGCAAATGAAAGATCTTCATCCACTCCTTTCAAACTACATGACACAATTGCACTTACCTATACGTTAACAAATGTGTCATCCAGCCTTCGTCTCTGGGCTGGGATCTGTAATCCAAATTGCCTACCTTCCATGTGGTCCTTGCTTGGTCCCCGCTGAAGACACACAAACCTCAATTTGGTGTGTCCACAACAGGCCTCAGAAGCAGTACAGGTTGAGTATCCTGTAACTGAATACTTGGGACCAAGTATTGGGAGTTTTTCAGATTTTTTTTCAGATTTTAAAATATTTGCATTATACAGGTTGAGTATTTCCTTAAAGTGTCTTGTCAGTGCTCAAAAAGTTTTGGATTTAGAAGCATTTCAGGTTTTGGATTTTGGGATTAGGGATGCTCGCCAGGGAGCAGCTAGGTTCAGTGGGCTCTGTTTAACTCTGCATATTAGGCCTCAGAAGTGCAAACGAGGCTGTGGCTTCAAACTGGACCTTATGTTCTGACCCAGAGGCCCTGGCTTCTCTGCCCCCCCTCTCCTTGCTACCTGCTCACTTGAGTTGGAGGTGACCACAGAGGGAAGGCACTCCATCCCCACTGCTCTTCCTGGCTGAGGATGTGAGCAGGCCTGCAGGCTTCACCGCTAGCTGAGAAAATGGACTCTACTCCTTCCTGCTCAGCTAACCTTGCTCACCTACTACCACATCAGAGCATGCAGGTCCCAGGAAGACAGGAGGGCCTAAGCCACGTTCGCCAGCCGAATTCACTAAATGCCCTACTTTGGGGGGATTTATTGAACACAAGCTCAGCCTATAATAAAGGTGACACTTTGTTCTCCACTTGCTGATAATCCTCATATGTACTCTCCATGAGCCACTAAATTGGAGGGGAAGAAGAATGGGTTGCATCAAACCCACCTTGAACCCCTGATACATTTTTGATGCCATGACTCAGATCTAATGTGACAGACACAAAGGGATTCAATTTGAAAACAAGTACCCACAATGAGATCGAGGCTCTTGCTGCCACCACAGCAGCTGACTGGAGAAGCTACATGAACCTGGGCAATTGGCCTGGCCTATGCAGCTGGTCACGACAACTGTTACTGTGATGTCAGATGGAATAAAGCACAACTTTGTCTGGAATCCTCAGGTACTCAACGACAAATGAGATTAGAAAATAACAATCCATTCTTTGTTTATTTTTATTTATTAGACTTAAGTTCTGGGGTACATGTGCCTAACATGCAGGTTTGTTACATAGGTATACACGTGCCATGGAGGTTTGCTGCATCCATCACTCCGTCATCTACATCAGGTATTTCTCCTAATGCTATCCCTCCCCTAGTCCCCCATCCCCTCAACAGTCCCTGGTGTGTGATGTTCCCCTCCCTGTGTCCATGTATTCTCATTGTTCAACACCCACTTATGAGTGAGAACATGCAGTTTTCTGTTCTTGTGAAAATGACAATCCATTCTAAGACTCAGAAGTAGCTTTTCTTTGGACCACAGAATCAGCAAATAGAAATCTGGCCTGGAGCAAAGACACAGATGGGAAATGGCCTTAGATCTGCAAGGCAGTTCTGCTTCCCAAGGACTTTGGTATCTTGGTGGAGATGGCAAGGCACCTAATAGAACCAGGAAAGGGTCCCCTCAAAGGAGGCTTCTTCATGCATAGGTGAGAGCCACAATGACTAGAATGGGCAGACCTCTAGTGGGGAAGCTTCTGGAGAATGGGCATAGTTCCCTTTCATTCCTCAGCCACACTGAGGGATAAGTAATGAAGGCTGTCAGAGAAGAGACAGAGAAGCACCCGGAGAGAGCTTAGAACACTCTTGTATTTCCTGTCCCAGTGACTGGCACCACTTGTGACTTGCCCAACTCAGAAACCTGGCAGTCATTTGTTCCCATCACAACCCACAGCCAAGTTGGCCCTCAAGAGCTCAGTTATTGCTTTGGTTTAGGTACTCCTCTCATCTGGAAAAATTCAAGGGCCCTACCAACTGGTCCATCTGCCTCTGGTCTGTTAACAGGACATCCTTTAAAACTTCTCAGTGGCTCTCTATGGCCTTTGACATAAATCTCAGAATGCCCTCATTCAGTATCTCTAGCAGCACCTTGCCTTAAATTCTGTTATCCAGTTGACTCAAATGGCCTTCAAATGCCAACTTAAGCAATGCTTTCTCTAGTTTTCCCTGACGGCCTTTCCCCAGATTGTGAGATATTTTTCCTCTATGTTCCCCTATCATCCTTTCTTCAATCTGAGCAGGATGTGTCTATCTCCTCCACCAAGGGAAAAGTTCCTTAAGCACAGGGACCACATCTTTCATCCCTGGATTCATAACACAGATGGCTAGCACATGGGGGAAGACTCTCCAAGTGCTGGCAATCCAAAGATGAGTAAAATGAGTCCCTGACCTTAAGAAGCACAGTCTAGTCTAGAAGAGAGTTACACAAATAAACTGCAATACAGTGCAAGTGCTAGGGCAGATGCAAATCTAAACAGCTTCCGTCTCCACAGTTCCATCATCTGATATGTAGCACGAGTCACACTGATGAAGTTTTGCTTGTCTCCCAGAACTATGAGCCTGAGATATGGGGGTAGGAAGGGGTGGGGAAGTGGGAACCTGTATTCATCTTTGAATCCTCAGTGCCTCACATAGAATCTGGCGCACACACACACACATATATATATATATATAGAGAGAGAGAGAGAGAGAGAGAGAGAGAGAGTAATTAACCATGCCCTTCCTCAGGGATGAAGGGACCAGGGAAAGCTAAAATTAGGAAATTGACATTCTCAGTGAATTTGAAAGGCATCTCTCAGAATGAAAGGGAAAAGTAGTTCTCCAAGACATACAGCATGGGCAAAGGCATCAAGTGGCAGAGCATTTGGGGAGGGCCTTTTGACAAAAGCAATTGATTCTAGGAAGATGCCCAAAGTAAATTAAAAGTGTGAGGACATTCTGCCACTCCAGCCTACCCTCACAGGGACCCTTGGATGTCCTAAGAGATGCACAGTGAGTTGTGCATCTTAGATCTTCTAGTCAGTCACTGTTTATGAAATACACTGACGGATCCTGACCTAGGAAGGATAACTATAAATCCTGAGACAATATAACTCAGAGGTGGCCACAAGAACAACACACAAAATTTAGCATGAAGCCTTTTTATTTTTTTACTCACTGCAGACCAAGGAATAGCATGCCCCAAATTCAAATAGAATTGAGAGTGAGACCATAATGGTCATTCCGCCTATTTGGGGATCATGACCTATAATTTTCTTAGCAGGGTTCAATAAAAGAAGCTACAGCAAACATGTCTCAGAAGAAAAACGAGCCCACTGATTTCATGTAATAGAACTGCACAGTTAACAATGATTCTGTGGAATATTTTACATAACATGATCCGTGCCTCTTAGCTGATGGAATCACAATGAACTATTGGTCTTGGTCTAAACCAAACCCTTTAATGTGCCATGGAAGGCAAGGAATGACATCAAAATGTTTTGTATTTTTATTTTGATTTGTATTTTTAGTTTATGGAGACCTGAGAGCACGCGCACACACAAACGCACCCCCAACAAGTACACTTTCAGCAAGCTGAATTTACTTTCTTTTCTTTAAGAAGGAGTCTTGCTCTGTTGCCCAGACTGGAGCGCAGTGGCGTGATCTCGGCTCACTACAACCTCCGCCTCCCAGGTTCAAGCAATTCTCCTTCCTCAGCCTCCCAAGTAGCTGGAATTACAGGTGCCCACCACCACGCCCAGCTAATTTTTGTCTTTTTAGTAGAGACAGGATTTCATCATGTTGGCCAGGCTGGTCTTGAACTCCTGACCTCAAGTGATCTGCCTGACTTGGCCTCCCAAAGTGCTGGGTTTACAGGTATGAACTACCATGCCTGGCCTTGAATTTTCATGTATTTTGTTGTTTGCCCTGCTTCTCTAACTGATAAGCTAGAATCAGGCTATCACCTACTCAGAGGAAAGACGTGGATCATCGAGTTCAGAAGACAGACGTGCACCCCCTACCCTCTCCTGTCTATTCTGCAGAAGATCCTGAGTAGCTCCATGCCCCCTGGTGTCTATAGATGCTGCACTGTTGTGTCTCAGAGCAAGGAATCTTGCTAATGGTTTCACCTGAATACATTGTTTAAAATCTGGTATGTAAAATTTCTAAAATACAGATGAATAAGTAAAATAATCTGTCCCTGTTATCTAAAACTTTTAAAATAGGACCACTGACTAGAATATTCCTTATATCATATGGGATGTGTGATTTTGCAGCCCATTATTTTATATCAAGAAAATTAAGTTAAAGGGATAATAAATTATGAATGAGAATTTGGGAATGTCCCAAACGTGGTAAGAAATGAAGAGAGACAGAAGCAATATGGAGGAGGGAAAATTATAGTACCAAGAGAGCAGTACAAGGTTACCATAATCCTCCAGGGACATGAAACTGCTTAGTGTTTTGGGGTTGCACAAAGTCTACCATGATGAAGAGCTGACCAGGTTATAACTCCTTCCTCATCAAAATTCAAATACAGCTATATGTGAAATGTTCCATAAAATGTCAAGTCTGGTTATATAAAGAGTCAGTAAGCAAACTGACTACAAAATTCCATGACAATAATATTTGCAGAAAAATATTTCTGGCCAATTGATATTTATTCTGCATAGGGCTAGAAAAAAGAAAAAGCTTGTAACTTCTTTACATTCACTGTTTGCATTATTAGTAAAAATATTTATAGGACACTAACATCAAATGTTGTAATAATGTTTTCTTAAATTCAAATTTATTATGACTCCTAAGAAAATATGTGATTAGGCATCCAAGAGCTTTCCAAAATGTTATAAAAACATTTTAAGATTATTCATTTGAAAATGTTATCCAATGTTGTATACACTTTAATTTTCAATATAAAAAGGTAACAAGATGAACAATTTATGATTTTATGTGTTCACGCAGGTTGAAGAGGAAATCATGCTGAATCAGACTCCCCAAACCCAAACATCTGGGTAACAGAGTCAAACATGTTAAAGCCAATTTACGTATGCCTGTGTCTAGATGTGTACACTTATTCCAGCTACCACAGGATTATCCAAAAATTGATCTGAAAGTGAGAAAAAAAAGTGGGATAGCTGATTGTTGTCCCAACTCTTCAAATTCAACAATTCCATCATTTCTTCTCTATTACAACACCATGCTACATACTACATTGAACATCCTACAAGTATAGAACCAGTATGACCATTTCTTTCTTTCCTTTTTTTTTTTTTTTTTTTTTTAAGACAGAGTATTGCTGTCACCCAGGCTTGAATGCAGTGGCACAATCCTGGCTCACTGTAACCTCCACCTCCTGGATTCAAGCAATTCTCCTGTCTTAGCCTCCCGAGTAGCTGGGACAGGCACATGCCACCACACCCAGATAATTTTTGTATTTTTAGTAGAGTCGAGGTTTCACCATGTTGGTCAGGTTGGTCTTGAACTCCTGACCTCAAGTGATTCACCCGCCTCAGCCTCCCAAAGGGCTGGGATCGTTTGCATGAGCCACCGTGCCCAGCCCATTTCTTTCTTTCTTTCTTTAGCAACAATAGACATTGTTCTAATTTCTGGATTCAACAAGCTAAAGCTAACAGATAAGGGGAATCTGGGTTCCTCCCAAAGCAGCTATGATTAACTCCTATGAATACTGTTTTGGACAGTTGGGTCCTGAAGAGTACAATCAGAAAAACAGGAATATTCGAGGTCATTTCCAAACCCAATGCATCAGGACCAACTTTAGAAAGGCCCACTTGACAACACAGCCACAATTTTATGCCTCATACTGCTCAAACAAATGCAGTGCTACAGTCCACCAAAGATCTTAATTGAAAAGAAATTAGAAAGAGTTTAGCCAGGGAACATTTTAATACCCAACTAAAACCCAAGGTTTAGTTTTAGTCTGATGAAAAAGTGGTCACTCAAACAGTTATTTTTCACTCTTGATTCTGTGAAAAGGCTTCTGAAGACCAACTTTAGTTTCTGTCCAACCTAGGACCTCATCGATTGGTGCTCAGGACTTTTTCGGAGAGTAGAATTTTTTCGATTCTGTTTTTGTGGAACTGGTGAGGCTTGTTTTCTCTGGGTGTGCTTCTTATTCCCCCAGAACGTGTACCATTTCCTTTGATCTTCACAATAGTCCTCTGAGGCAGGCAGCACAGCCAACCCTCTCCATTTTTACTGATGAGAGTAAACAGATGATTTGTCAAGGGTTTTCTTATAAGTAAAGCTATGATACTAGAGCCAGATGTTCAAGTCCAGAACTTAAATTATTTAATGTGAAAGTATCAAAAAAGGGGTGTGACTGCTAATTTACTAACAAATCTGTTGATCTGAACATTTGGATGATAAAACCCACACATGAGTTATTCCCCTTTGAGGCTGGCCACAATATTAATCCTAACCAGTATTTAGAGTTCACTTGCAAATGACGGCCACAAAGTTGCCCTTACCAAACATGTAATTGGCCCGCCCTAGGAAACTATTTTTCTGGTGGACAAGAGAAAAGAACTAAAAAATCCACAGCTGCCATGAGAAAGAGTGACCTAAGAGAAAAAGCTGCAGGAATCACATAACCTTGGGGTGGGGCGGTGGGGGGCGGTGTAGTGGGGGGAAGAATTCTCAAGGAAGTTACAAGGAAATGTATATAATATTTATACTACCCTCAAGATTTTAAATATAAGAAAAAAAAACATTTCTGTTTTCCTACATGGCACAGAAATATAGATGACTACACACTATTCAAACTAAAACTGCATGATTAGGAGATTCATATTTAGGATATACTTAATTCCTCTTTATGATGACTGCTTTAAATCTAACAAAAGAGATTCATCATCCTCTACTTTCACCTGAGGTTTAAAAGTAACTTTTAAAGGCTCGGGGGTGGGGATTTCCCTTCCTTCGTGGGCAGGATACACCGGCCTGGCTGCCTCGTGTTCTGGTTCACTGAGCTCATCAGAGTAGAGCTCACTGATGGGGCCCACAGATTCGCTCCTGGCAATGATGTCCACGCCCATCTCCCTGGCACATTCTTCACCTTCTGCCATTGTTCGGTCCTTACCTTTTCTGAGGCTACGCATCTTAAAAGCTTCCTTGGAGGGAGCTGCATTAGAAATAGATTTCTTAAACCTCTCCCCTGACTGTCTCAGCCTCTCCCCTGACTGTCTCAGCCTCTCCCCTGACTGTCTCAGCCTCTCTCCTGACTGCCTTAGCCTCTCTCTTCTCTCCGGGGTCACTATTCTAGTTCTAATTCTGTTCACTTTCTTGTCAAAATTCTGCCGTGTCTTCTGCATGTTTTCTTTGGAAAATGCCTTCTTGATATTATCAATGCGCTCCTTGCCTGACTTCCTAAGCCTGGCAGATCTGCTTTCTTCAACATAATATTCTTCATCCGAGGAGAGATCTATTGGGGGATCAAAGACATCATCAACATCCTCTTCCTGATTCTCAGTTAGGTTTCTGTCTTTAACAACAGACAGGGATGTCGGACACCGAAACTTCTCCTGAAGGAGAGAGAAAAACAAAGCATATTAGTGCTTCCTTTGCACTAGAGATAAGGTCTTCTACCTTCTGGCCATGCCTGGTAAATCTTCGCCATGGGCTGTTTATCCTCTGCCCGCTCCTTAAATGTTAGTATTTCTTAGGGTTTATCTTACCTTGGTCCTTTCTTCTTCTTCATCTCCCACGCTCACCCTGAGCAACCTTATCCAGTCCACTTTTCAGATCCAATTGTAAGTAAACTCACATGTATTTTATCTTAACTTATCCTGTCTCCTAAGATGAATACATATGTGTGAATGATAGGCAGACTGCTCCACAGTTTGAGAGGTAACACACTCACCTCGAACTTAGCAAGTCCAAAAATCAAGACCCATCTACCATCCTCTCCATTTCTACTTCTTTCCCTGTACGTCTCAGCACTAACACCCATCCAGGTGCCAAATAACATAGAAACTCCTGAATCATCATCCCACATATTTCCTCTCCCTCTCATTCCATGAGCTTTGTCGATATCACTTTGACAAGTCACCAGCTTTGTCAATAATACTGCCTAATGACTCGTCTGTTCCTCCTCCTTCCTCATTCCCTCTCCCAATGTCTTGATTGTGGCCCTTGTCATCTCAGTCCTGAACTTGTGCAATGCCTCCTCACTGATCCTTTTACCTCCAGAACATCACCTAAGTATTGTCTTGAGAAATATTACTAAAGCATGGCTTTGACCACATCTTTTCTCTGCTTTAAACTTTGGAAAGCTCACCAATACTCAAAGAAGAAAGTTCAAATTCTTCTGTATGATTAGAAGGCTCCTCAACTTTAGCTAAACCCACTTTCCCACTCTTCCAGCCCAGAAACATACAATCACTCTCAGTTCCTCAAGCACAGGATGTTTTCATCCCTCTATGCCTATGTATACATGATTTCTGATCTCTTCCTTTTTTCATAAAGACAGGGTCTCACGATGTTGCTCAGGCTGGACTGGAACTCCTGGACTCAAGGAATCCTCCTGCTTCAGTCTCCCAAGTAGCTGGGACTACAGGCACATGTTATCATGCCCAGGAGTTTCTGATATCTTAAGTGCCCCTTTACCTCTTTTTGGCTTTGTAAATAAAATCTTTCTTCAAGAATCAATTCAAACGTCCCCAATTTCCCCACATGGCTAACTCTATCTCAAATTTACACATGCATACTTCTGTTTATAACATTTACCATAGTTTGAATTGGAGCTTTACTCAAAAATGTGTGTCTTCTGGAGGCCTCCAGATTCCTTGAAAGCAGAGATCATGTTACATTTTATGCCCAGCGTCTATCAGAGTGTCTTGCACAAAGTAGGCACACTCAATTAATACTTATTGGACCAAACAGGTGTACAGCCTCCTTCAACCAAGTTACTAAGCACCACCACGAACCAGTAAAGTTTCTGGTTCTAGAAACTGTGAAACTTCTTTGAAGACAGAAGAGTGAAAGAGCTTATATTCTTAAAAAGAGACAAACAAGTAAAATCTATATAGCATGTTAGATGGTGATACCTGCTAAGGTGAGAACAAAAGCAGGGAAGGGGTACATACAGTGACAAAAAAGGTGCTCAGAAACTATGGTGGTCAGAAAGGCCTCACTCATATGGTGACACCTGAGCCTAGACCTGAAGGCTGTGTGTAGATCTGGGAAGAATAGAGAAACAGTGGGGAGGGCCATGTGATGAGAGCAGGGTGATCAAGGGGCAAGAGCAGGAGACAAAAGGGTAAGACAGCAGGTGGCCCAGGTCATGCAAGGCTCTGTATCCAATGGTGAGGACAGTGGCTTTTATTCTGAGCATAAAAGGAAGCCTTCTAAAAGGCTTGCAGGAAGCTGGGCACGGGAACTCATGCCTATAATCCCAACACTTTGAAAGGCTGAGACAGGATCACCTGAGGTCAGGAGTTCAAGACCAGCCTGGCCAACATGGCAAAATAGTCTCTACTAAAAATACAAAAATTAGCCAGGTGTGGTGGCACATACCTGTAATCCCAGCTACTCAGGAGACTAAGGCAGAAGAATCACTTGAACCCGGGAGGTGGAGGTTGCAGTGAACTGAGACTATGCTACTGCACTCCAGTCTGGGCAACAGAGCAAGACTCCATAATTAATTAATTAACTGACTGATTGATTAATTAATGGCTTGCAGGAGAATAGTGCCAGGATCTGACCCACATTATAAAAGGATCACTCTGCTGAAAACAGTGTGCAGGGGCAAGAAAAGAAGCAGGGAGAACAGGTGGAGAGCACTGAGGCAAGGGAGTACTGGGTAACGGTGCTGACAGGATGGAGGTGAGAAGCAGTCTGATTCGGAGCTGCTTTGAAGGTAGGAGCCAACAAGATTTGTTACTAGATTTGGATGTGCAGTGCCAGAGTGTCAAGAACGATCCTCAAGTACATGGCCTGAGCAGATGAAGGATGGATCTGCCATTAACTGAGATGGGGGAGATGGCAGGAGGAAGAGACTGGAGGGGAAGGAAAGGGTCTGAACACGCTGTCTTGGAGACACCCACTAGCCATGCAAGCAGAGGCACTGAGCAGGCAGCTGAGCAGATGAGTCTGGAATTCAGAAGAGAGGGCTGGGCTAGACACCCAAATTTAGGAGTCATTGATTTAAAGACGGAATTAAAGTCATGAGACCAAATGAAAGAGATTGCCAAGAAACTGAGTGAATGGGTCTGTGCTCTGTTTTACTCAAAACTCCTTGGCACCAAGGTGTGTTTCAGAATTCAGAATATTTCAGACTTTGGAAATAATATGATTTATTACATAACATTCCCAGCAAGATCTTGGAAGAAACATTTCTGTGGCAAAAAAATATATACGAATATTCATGCTAAGATGGGATAAAAACTATAGCCTCCTGCTAATTTAGGTCAAGTTTTTTTACTGAATAATTTCAGGTCAACTTAGGTCTTGCTGTCAAATATGTTATAAAGAAAAATCTTTTTAAGAATTTTTGAATGTGGATGTTGAACATGGATTTGGGACTGGTAAAAAGAAGAAATGAGAACAACAACAACAAAAAAGACAAATACCAGCCAGTGAGGCAGGGGGAACTCCCAAAGAGAGTAGTAATCCCAGAAGTCAAGGAGAAAGAAGTTTCAAGAAGAAAGGGAGGGGCCAGGTGCAGTGGTTCATGCCTGTAATCCCAACACTTTGGGAGGCTAAGGTGGGAGGATCACTTGAGGACAAGACCAGTCCAGGCAACAAAGTGAGACCTCGTCACTACGACAATTTTAAAGTGTAGCCAGGCAAGGTGGTGTACACCTGTAGTCCCTGCTACTTGGAAGGCTGAAGAGGGAAGACCATTTGCCCCCGGGAGTTGGAGGCTGCAGTGAGCTATGATTGCACCATAGAACTCTAGCCTGGGCAACAAAGCAAGACCCTGTCTCTTGAGAAAGGGGTGGGGTGGGGAGAGGGAGGTCTAATTGTGCCAAGTGGGTCAAAAAAATAAGGATGAGAATTGGATTTGGGACATGACACACACTGGAGGCCTTGAGAGCCAGCCCAACCACAGCAGCTAGAGGAACCCAACTGACTATTTAGGGAGCATTTCTAAAACCAAACAGACAAAACCTGAAAAATTAAGAGATTTTTAACTGAACCACGAGTTAAAATTTCTAAAAGAAACTGTGCTCCCACCTGAAATCCAGATTAAATCTATTCAATCAAAAAATATATAAATATATACAAAACACATTTATGCATATTCTGAAACCTATCAGCCTGATAGTCAAGAAGATATCCCTGGAACCTTATTTCTTCGGATATTATTTAAAATTAAATTCTTTGGCTATAGGATTAGAGAGTTTAGGAGCTAAAAAAAGGCAGGGGTAGGCGTCTCATAACTCTCTGATGAATCAGTTAGAAGCAGTGAAATTAGTCCTCTCCTTTCCTGACACCTGCTGCAGGGAGTAGCTTCAGCAGCACAATGTGGGTTGGTACGGCCTGGGAAGGTATAATTAGAAAAGGAAAGAGCCAAAAGTTAATTACTGTTAGGTAGGGGAGAAAACACAATCTTGCTGTGAAGAAATCAGATATAGCTTAACCCAGGAATCACATACCCCTCTTTAAATACACAACAAATAATACAAAATCAGGCTTTAAAATAAAACAAAACAGGGGTAGAGTAAAAAAAAAAAAAGTACTTGTTATGTGGATCTATTTGTTGCAACTCCAATGACACAGAAATATCATGAACTAATAGTGAATAGACTGTTATAATAACTGAAGATTGCAGTTGTTGAATTATAGTTGATTTCCAAATATAATTATGTCTTTTAATATAAAACTCCAGGTAAAAAGACCATTTTTGTAACAGAATGAATACTGTGCATCAGAGAACTGTGGGCTTGACTGAACATGAAAGTAATATAGCTATGGGATGTGAAGGCGATCTGACTCCAATATCTGTCACCTCACTGATGGCCAGGATTGATTCAGCTGATCTGGCTGGCTAGGCAGGTGACTCCATCCTCCCTCACCGCTCCATATGTGTCCCTCCTGAAGCCACACACTTGGTCAAAAAGGACGACCATCTACGATAGAGGAGGACTGGTCTTGTTGGGTCAAGGGTATACAAGTAGCTGTGTTCCCCTGCTAGAACTGGTCTTGTTGGGTCAAGGGTATACAAGTAGTTGTGCTCCCCTGCTATAACCTCCAAACAAGCTCTCAAAGTAATCATGGCTGAATTGTTTGGTTTCAAGTTAATTTTAGTAGAAGGGCAATCTGAATATAACCACTTATACACCTTAACAATGATGATTAATTATAACTAATTTTAACTGCCAAGAATAACCATGTGACCATGTAAACAGTGTCCTAACATCTAACGTATCTTAGAATCAGAGTTCTATGTCCATTTATCTTCTCTCTACAAGCTCTCCCATTACAAATAATAGCAATTACTTTTTGATGAACTGCTGCTTACTCTGAACAGCTTAATTATACAGAATCTTTATGGCATTATTTCTTACAAGAAAAGATATGTGCCCTAAACTAGCACCCCTCAGTTGCTTTAAATAACTACAAGGGATCAAAGAAAGGAACAATTAGCAGTAAATCACAGGGACTAAACAGGTGAACACAGAAACATCTTAAAGTTGAAAGAAGAGTTATGTCAATGAACAGCGTCAATGGAAACTTTTCAGAAACTTCTTTGCTCTTGCTTTTGTAAATCTTGATTGGCACTTAGTTCACTGCTTTGCACAAAGGTTCTCAGCAGTGGTGAATGCCAAGTATGTTTCCTGGCCATGCGCCCATGCCAGTGGAGGGTAAGATACACCCACAATTGTGAATTCCTTCAGAAGGCAACTCAAAGAATGGATACTACATTTCCCAGTACATATACTAACACTGGAACTGGCCTCTGAAAATCGGGTGACTGGTTTTTTTTCAGTTTTTCAATTTTTTTTTTTTTTTCCTTAAGACAGGGTCTCTCTATCACCCAGGCGAGAGTGCAGTGGTACAATCATGGCTCACTGTAGCCTTGACCTCCCCAGGCTCAGGTGACCCTCCCACTTTAGCTTCCTGAGTAGTAGGGAACACAGGCACACAACAACACACCTGGTTAACTTTGTAATTTTTATAGAGATGGGGTTTTGTCACATTGCCCAGGCTTTGTCTTCTTTTCCCAAATTTTTAAGCCTACAGAAGGGCTTCCAGGGACATGAAAGGAAAAGGAAATGATAAAGAATTTCAAATGGCATAGTCTGCCCTATCTACCTTTGAAATAAGCAACTCTTCACTCTCCTCCCTATTATTTTTCCCAAATAACCTACAGGCTCTTAAAAACAGATCGCAAATACCACTCTACCATCACAGTGTAACCTTATCAGTCAACAGAGGGCTATGGAGAATTGCCTAGTGTGTAAAGAATGTCATGGGGAGTTATGGGCCACATCCCTCATGTTTTACAAATTATCTTCTACATAATCCAACTGTGGTCCTACTTCATTTAGTTTATATTCTTCTAGAGTTTTTTCCCTATGTACATAAGTACTTGTTTTTAAAATACAAGTGTCATTTTAAAAAATAACACTTTATATGCACCAGGGAACATCCCTGCACACATACCTGATTTTATGCATAGAACAAATTCTTTGACATAAAATTTTGGGGCCAAAAAGTTTGTGAATTTTTAAATTTCTTAATATGTACTACCAAATTTGCCTTTCGAAAATGTTGTATCAATATTTCTACCAACAGAATATGAAAGTGCTTTTTTCCAACCCTTAAATTAACCTGTAAGTACAGGTTTTAATAACTGCCAACATTTAAATAGGTGAAAGTAGAATTTTATTCTTATTTGTGTTTTGTAAACTGCCTGATAATGACAGTTTCTATTTTTCTACTGTGAAGGAATGTTCAATTTTTTTTCCTTTTAACTGTAAGAGTTTTAAAAATACACCGTAGATATTATGCATTTGCCATGAATATGTTCCTATTTCCAAAAATATGAGTGCCAAGCACAGAATAATATGGGAACTTAGCTCAATACACAATACCACACACACAAAAAATTATATTAAATCAGTTAGGTAATAAGATTTTGTAATCAAACATAAGGAATTATTTATGTGACTCATATATTTGTATAATAAATTGTTACTATAATAACAATAAGAAAAATAAGAATAATTGCCTCAATGTTTATTGGGAATTAGCTATCATTGCGATCTGCATGTAAAAATTCCAATATACAAAACACTTTCTGAAAAGTTTAGGGCTGTTTAGGGCTTTACAGACACTCCACGTATAAGTGAAAAAAAAAAAACACTGTGGAGCTACTGGTTGTCAGTTTTTTCTTTTAGAAAACAAAGAAGTGTTTTAAACTAGAGGTTTCTGAGTCCTGTTTTAGTTCAAACATTTTCAAAGTCTGTGAGAGGGCACCATGCTAATAAGGCTAACATGCTGAAAAGGCCTTACCAATATTAACTTTCAAAGGCAAGAAATAGCCTAAGCTATGAGCCACAGTTCATATTACATAAAATGGTTGAGAAGTTCAAAATACCAAAATGATAGATAGTACTTCGGTTAATGCAGCAATGGTTTTATCCTGAGATCTCTGTAATACACAACCCCATTGTATTAATATACAATAGTTAAGATGTGACACTGGAAACGTGATATAACTTTTTGGCGATTAAAAGATGCAAGAGATTATAACAAGCAAGCTAAATACAAGTGCAAGCTTACCTGGAATATTACCACCCTGAATTTGTTTTTCTTCATTATTTCTTCTTGCTTGACTTCAACTTTTTTAACATGAATTTGTTGCTTCTCCACCCGGGCTTTCACATCTTTAATGTGAGCACTGACTTTTCGGGTTTTCTCAAACAACTTGTTAATGATATGGCCTGTATTGCTATGTGACTGTGAAAGCTTCAACAGGTCAATCTGGACGGATTTTATGGCATTTTCCATTTCCCTGTGTCTCTCTTCTATTCTCTTCTGGCTTGCCTGTACACTGTCCACGATGGAGGCTACTTTGTCCAGCACAGTCACAATGGTAAGAGCAGCGTCTTGGTCTTCATCTTCTGTGACACTTGATAGGCGATTCTGGTGAATTTTATCAGCATTTGAAGCAGATCCATTATGTTCCATTTTATTTACTTCTCAGCGAAAGATGTCCTAACCACAATCAATTCTGGCACTTGTAGCAAAAAGTCAGCTTGATAACAGGCAACAGGGTTGTTTAAAGAGCTGGAAACCCCACCCCTGGAGAATGGTCAAGTATTTATAACTACAAATGCCCATATGTGACTGTTCTGCAATCTGAACCCTTGCAAAGCACCAGGGACTGTTCCAAACATGCTTGCTGACTGACTAAGGGACTCAAATAAGACTGCGTGGGTAGAAGAGGAAAGTTTTTTTAAAAGTTCATTAAAGCCACTATGTAACTAATATTAAACCTAGAAGCCAAATGATCAAAAAAGCTAACTCCAAATGTTGGGTAAAGCTTTTGCCTTTAGATCATTTCATTCAGTATTTGTAACAGCAAAGGGGAATTCTTAACTAAAATCTGCTTTTTCTACTAATTTCACATATTAAATATACTGAAACACCAATATTGAAAAATTTGGTAAATAAACACACCAAAACAGAGGCCATATAGTGAAAACATTATATTATAACATGCTTTTCCAAACAAAATATTAAAATTAATAATTTTTAACATATTCTTTAAATTTTACATGCATACTTTTGAGTATCTAAACTACATGTTAAACAGCTTAATACATTCTACTCACACTTCAGATCTTTAAACATCAACAATCTATGAATATTAATCTATTACTACAGGACAAATTTGGATAGAGGTCTTAGATAATTTTTAAGCTCACTCTAAGAGCACCAATCATTAACAATCATTTTTCTATTTTATTCACAAACACTGATACAATTTGTTTATTTATGTTAAAACAAATATTTTCTTTAAAAATGAATGTGTATTAAAGTAGTTTAACTGGTAGAATAGGCTTTATTCCAATCTGTTTGTTAAACAGCCTATTTTCACAATACCTAAATCTATTTTTCACTGATCCATCATTACTACCATACTTTTTCAAATTATTAGAATTATTTTTTTAAAGGGAAGAATAAGCAAATTCCCCAGTCCATATATCTTATAAATATTTTACACCTAACACACACAGCTTTACAGTTCATGCGATAGGCAGTGTCTAAAAAATCAGTAACTAAATCTCAAAAACATTTAAATATCTATTTAAACACAGTGTCTTCTAGATTTTTTTGTAAGAAAAGTAATCTGTAAACATCTTTACCTTTAGTTCATGCTTGGTCATTTGCTGTGGTCAATGTGGAAGAAGTGGATATGACTTTATAACCATTTGTGAAGTGGTCCATCTTTGTAAAAATATTACATTCCACGGGTAAAGAACAAGTCTTAGAATTACCATGTGGTACAAATTTGTGAAAGCAATTTCTGTATTTAAAAACATAAAACAAAGACTACTAAACAGTCCAAAACTGTTGTAGCTGAATATTCTAAATACGAGCCAACAGTACTACACTAAAAATGTCCAAAAATAAGGCCTCTGAAATAAATATTTCCATTCTTTAAAAAAAGACATAATAAATGTACATCACATGGTCAGTGTACATATAAAAGTCATCAGTTTAAACCATTCTGGATGATGTATCTGAAGTAAAATGACCTAGGTTTTGCTTCTGTCGACGTCCTCTATTGTTTTGGGGGCATTTTCTGTTGCATTAAAAAAAAGAAAGAGAGAAAAATATTGTTTTGATGATTTTGTTTAGGATATTTCAAATGTTTCCAAAGTAATACATATTTCACACATAAAGCCACATTGCAAGCAATTACATGAAAGGGAAATGAGATGGTATATGTTGCCAGACAAGGTGAAGATGAACACAATTCAGACTGTTACCGCCCCTACAAAGCTGGGAGTTGAGAGGATTAGATATGTAATATAGCTACTGGCACAAGCAAAACTCATTCCCAGTGTCTATACTACTATGTATGCATCCCTGACAGATATCCCACCCTTCCTCCAGCCTAGAAACTCCCTAGTCACAGTGACTTTTTTAACATGAATTTGTTGCTTCACCACCTGGGCTTTCACATGTGAAACCCCTGACAGTAAAACGGACTCTGGCCTATGTACTTTCCCTAAGCATTATGACAAGGCAGCTCTAAAATGACAAGAACAGTTTAGATGAAGGAAGAAATCAGGAAGAAGTGTGCTTGTTAACCTCAGCTATGAAATCACAGAAATGTCTACTGATTTTAGACAATGACTCAAAAGAAGCTGTCCACACCCTGCTGGGGCAAACCACAGAAGCCCATAAGGAAATGTCACACTGAGGATGAGGGACATTCATTAACTCTGCTCTCATTTTCCACGTTTCTCCACAGCAGCACAAATCTCACTGTGTTGGAACTGCCCTTGAGCCTGCACACTAGATTGCAAACACAAGGTGCTGTGTATGCAATGTGGAATAAAGGGGCTGAGATGAATTCTGAGCTCTACTAACTAACTGTGCGACCTCAATTCTCCTATTTGTAAAATACTAAATTAGGAGTTGGACTAGCTTCTAAAATCGCTGCCAGCAAGAAATTTACGACCTAATGAAAAGAAAGTCTTATAATAATGCGTACTCCTCATTTTGTTCAACTTCAAAGAGTACAGCTTTGCCTTGAACTAAAAGCGTTGATGAAACTTCCATTTTGTATACGGTTTTCACAATTTTCCCTCACTAATCCTCATTTTAAAAGTCTGAGGTAGTTAAAGTTGGAATCATCTCCATTTCATAAATGAGAAGACTAGTTGACAGATCAAGCAACCCTCTTTTACTGTCACTAACTCACCATGACCTTGGAAAAGCTCCAATTTCCTATGCCATGGTTTTTAAATCTATAAAATAAAGGCGTTTAGTTAAGGTGATATTCAAAGTTTCTGCCAATCTGTCATTCTATGAGACTGAAAACATGAAAGGAGATTCCAAGAAGAAAAGAAGAAAAAGTGACTCATGCAGTCTTGATAAACAGGTCAGTGGGAACATCCTTTTAAAAAAGATTCCTCCATTGTAACAGCCGCCATGGTATATGTCAACAGCTGTCCCATAATGGACTGTGTGGGAGATACACTTAAAAATTCAATGGAAATAAATCCAAGTACATAAATATTCTAAACCCAAGATAGCAAGACATTCTAGGGGAGGAAATACCACAGTAAAAAGACAAGCCTCAAGGAGAAATTTGTGATCAATTCAATGAGATGGCTCTTCAATCATAGAGACAGTGGGCAGTGAAGACACTGTGACACAGCTAGAAATATACTGTGATATCTAAGTGGCCATGAGGGCAACAAGGAGGGATTTGGAGTATAAACAGAGGGTATCTACTTCAATACTGCATGCCAGGTAATTTTAATTGAGTAGTTGAAGATCGTAGCACAATGAGAACAGAAGGACAGAGCTGGGTAAACAACTGTTGTTGTAAGAGGCCTTTCCTAGCTCTAAGACCTTAGACTGAGGCACTTCTTATCTCAGGGCTTCAGTTTCCCTACTTCTTTAAATGAAGGGATTGAACTCAAAGTTGCTTCCCATTGACTGTAACATCCTTTGATCCTCTTAAAAATGGCACTATCTGGCTGGGCATGATCCCAGCACTTTGGGAGACCAAGACAGGTGGATCACTTGAGCTTAGCAGTTAAGACCAGCCTGGGCAACATGGCCAAACCCAGTCTCTACAAAAAAAAAAAATACAAAAATTAGCCAAGCATGGTGGTGCATGCCTGTAGTCTCAGCTACTCGGGAGGCTGAGGTAAGCCCAGGAGGTGGGGGTTGCAATAATCTAAGATCGTGCCACTGTACTCCGGCCTGAATGACAGAGTGAGACCCTGTCTCAAATAAAGGCACTATCTCCAGGCCTCAAACATCTTCCCTTACTTTATCTTAATTTTTCTTCTGCCTTCCAAATCATTTATTACCTCACTCCTATTTAACTTTAATGTCTTAAATGGTCTTCCCCCACCTCACATGTCCACTACTCCAATGAATTTTTCAGAAGACTTATTAATACTCTAAAAAAATGGTTTATACCAAGTCCTTCCCCTACTCAAAAACCTTAAACTGCTACAAAATCAAGTTTGAACCCTGCTCCTATGCAATGGTCATGCTGGGCAAACATCTTTCCCAAGATGACTTAGCATGGAACCTTTCAGTGGAAAGAGGAATGAATGGGAATCAAACTGAATCCAAACCCAGACAATACCACTTACTAGTTGGATGATCATAGGCAAATTACTTAACCTCTGAGCCTATATTAAATGGCTATAGCCAGTCCTGCAGTTTAATGTTTTTACCCTATCTTCTCTGTTTTCATTATTTGTTACATCATTATGTCCGTATTTTAATCTACCACCCAATTTTATACTCAGTAGTCTTGCCTGAGGGCAGATCATCTGTCCTGTGAAATAAAGCGCACTGACTTTAGTGCCTAGGTGTTATGAAAAATATGTGTTACTCGGATAACAATTTTTATCATTTCTAGATTTATCATTTCAGTTCCAGATGGCTGAGACTACTGAAGGTCTGGCTTCTATCCAGACCTTGGATAGAAGGGCCATAAATCCATTATGGCCTGCCAATATCTGTAGTTGATATGCTTCAACCCTCTGCCAAGAATAATTCAGGGAAGTGGAGAGATGCAGCTTATGAGACTTCTGAACTGATCCTTAAAGAAAGAGGTAAGCAGGAAGAAAAGATACTAGACTGGGAAGTACAAAGACAACACGAACTTGCTGGATTTACTCTGACTTTTCTCAAGTCCAGTTCAGTCTGACTTAGGTATTTCCACTCAGTTTAGCAAAGACACATTTTATGCCATTGCACTCCAAATAAGTCATTTAATTTGTGACAAATTATTTTATTTATAATAGAGAATTTTAAAGTTTATTACTTATCACTGCAATCCAGAAAATGAAGTAATGCCAACACAATGATATCACAATAAAATTATCTTCAGCCTCTGATTTCTTCCTTTCTTACTATAACAACTGTGAGTAAAGTACATTCTTAGGGCATAAAATACCTAGCAGTTGTGCAGGGCATAAAAATTTTCTGCATGGCTCTTCTACACATGTGCAGATCACTCTAGAAATTCTGAGGCAGTCATGGTGGTTCATGCCTATAGTCTCAGCTACTCTGGAGGATCATTTGAGCCCAAGAGTCTGAGGCTGCTGTGAGCTCTAATTGCTACTGCCCTATGGGCCTGGGTGACAGAGGCCCTGTCTGTTTTATTAAAAAAAAAAAAAAAAAAAAAAGCTGCTACTAACATTATTTTCCCAGAACTCAGTGCTCAAAAGTCTGTATACAATTCTCAGATCCCTAAATTCCTTTATCTCATTGACTATTCTCACTCCCTCACTGCCTGTAGCTAAGATATACCTGTAACACTGGCAATTAGTTCTTACCCATATTCTAAAGAAGTAGTATAGGGAGAGGCCACTGAAAACCTCAGGGAACTGATCATAGGATTTTTCCTAACAGATCGGTGGCCTCAAAGCATCTATAAACAAACAGCTGCCTGCCTCTAATTTTAAGTTGATATTTCTTACATCATTACCTACCTTGTTATGCACATTACAATTGCTACTATAATGGCGATCTGTACAGCTCCAATAATTGCTGCAATAAGAACATGAGTGAGCTTTTGCCTACTTGGCACTACATAGAGAATACTAAAGTCTGTCTTTTCACAGTGCTGTCCAGTGTAGCCGGATTCACATCTAAAAAGGAAAAAAATATATATTCCTATGAAAATTACAAATTTTGATACTCCCAACCTTTTACATTAAAAGATACAAAATAGTAATAAAATTTAAACAGGAATAGGAAATCAAGCATTTTCTTATAATCTGAGGGAAAAAATGCCATTTGTATATTTCCCTACTGTCTTTTTGCTATACTTACATGGTGCTTCTTTCACCTAAGTTAAATCACATTAATTTTAAAGTTGCTAAATATTGTTAATATATCTCTTTTTTGTTATTGCTGCTTTTGCTTTTGGTGTCATATCTAAGAAATTATTGCCTAATCTAAGGCCACAACGATTTACTCATTTTTTTTCATTTTTTAAATTAAATTTTTTTAAAATGACAAATAAAATTAAATATATTTATCATGTACAACAGGGGTGCCCTACCCCCAGGCCATGATCGCTATTGGTCCATGGCCTGTTTGGAACCAGGCCACACAGCAGGAGGTGAGTGGTGGGCAAGTAAGCAAAACTTGTATTTACAGCCACTCCCCAACACTCCCATTACCACCCAAGCTCCACCTCCTGTCAGATCAGCAGTGGCATTAGATTCTCACAAAAGCACAAACCCTATTGTGAACTGCGCACACAGGGATCCAGGTTATGCACTCCTCATGAGAATCTAATGCCTGATGATCTGTCATTGTCTCCCATCACCCCTAGATGGGACAGTCTAATTGCAGGAACAACAAGCTCAGGGCTTACACCAATTCTACATTATAGTGAGTTGTATTATTATTTCATTATGTATTACCATGTAATAATAACAGAAATAAAATGCACAATAAATGAATGCACTTGAATCAGCCCCAAATCATCACCCTTACCCTCAACCCCCAGTCCACGGAAAAATCTTCTTCTATGAAACTGGTCCCTGGCACCAAAAAGGTTGGGGACCACTGACATACAACATGACGTTTAGAAATGTATAGACATTGTGGGATGGCTAAATCAAGCTAACTAATCTATGCATTACCTCATATAGTTACCATGTTTGTGGTGAGAATACTTAAAACCTGTGTCTTAGCATTTTTTAAAAAATAGATACATACAATTTCTAAATAGAAATATAATATTTCATTCAGTAACTGTAATATAGTTAGCTTATCTATTCCTAGTTCTAAGACAAGTCAGTTATTTTCAATTTTTCACAATTATAAATTAGATGTGATAGACATCTTGGTGAATATGCACTTTTCTATATTTAGTATTATTCCTTAGGCCTAAATACCTGAAAGTTAGTCTACTGAAAAAGTAGGTATAAACATTTACAGTTCTCTGAACATAGCACCAAATTATTCAAGACACTTTTCAATGTATAAAATACAAACATGTAAGATGCAGGGGAAAGATGAAAATAAGTTATTAATGACAGAAACAATGTCAAGCACTCAAGGATGTGCTAATCTTAGAAATTATCTGAATTTCAATTAAAAGTAGATAAAAAGGCAACTGCATCAGTTGATGGTAATTTGACAGGGAGAAATATTTAAGAAACTTAACAGACAATTTACATTTTTAAGCTGACAGAAGTGAAATGTATAAATTATCCAGCCTTCAGTTATAATTGATTAATAAAACATTTGAAGTATAAAAATAGTGTATATATTAATGTCCCATAACTCATTAAAAAAATAATTTGAGACAACTTATCATAAAGCACACACACACAAAAATAATGTGAGAGGAGGAAAACAGGAAAATCCAGGGGTGGTGTGAGTCTATCAATCCACTCCCTGAGGTTCCTAGACACCTCCCAGTACGTTTCACACTGGGCTCTATGCTTCCCATTATTCACAATAGCTAAGATATGGATTCAATCTAAGTGTCCATTAATGAATAAATGCATACATTTATTCATTAATGGACATATTAGAATGGACATATGTTTATTATGCAACAACAACAAAAAAAAAAAAACAAGCAGTGGGAAGATATATAGATCATGGAAGAGAATTGAGAGCCTAGAAATAAACCCATACATCTATGGCCAATTGATTTCAAGAAGGGTGCTAAGAATTGGGGAAAGAATTGTCTCTTCAACAAACGGTGCTAACTGGACATCCACATGCAAAAGGATGAAGCTAGACCTCTTCTTTGTGTCATATAGAAAAATTGCCTCAAAATGGATCACAGATCTACATGTAAGAGCTAAAACTATAAAACTCTAAGGAAAAAAACATAAGATACAGTTATTATGGAAAACCGTATGGAAGTTCCTCAAAAAATTAAAAATAAAACTACCATATGATCCAGCAATCTCATTACTGGGTATACAACTAAAGGAAATAAAATCAGTATGTTGAAGAAATATCTGCACTCCTATGTTTATTGCAGCATTATTCACAATAGCTAAGATATGGATTCAATCTAAGTGTCCATTAATGAATAAATGGATAAAATAATGAGGTATATATACAAGATGGAATACTATTCAGCCATAAAAAAGAAGGAAATCCTATCATCTGCATGGATGAACCTGCAGAACATTATATTAAGTGAAATAAGCCAAGCACAGAAAGACAAATACTGAGTGATCTCACTCATATGTGGAACCTAAAAAAGTTGATCTAATAGAAGCAGAGTTACCAGGGGCTGGGGTGGTAGGAGGTGGCTGAGGAGATGCTGGTCAGGGGATACTAAATTTCAGTTAGAAGGGAGGAATAAGTTCAAGAGATGTAGTGAACAACATGGTGACTATAGTTAACAATGCAGTGTATTTTTGGAAAACGCTGAGGATTTTAAGTGTTCTCACTACAAAAGTGGTAACTATGTGAGGTAATGCATATGTTAATCAGCTTGATTAGCCATTTCACAATATACATATATATATATTTCCAAACATGATGTCCACAATAAATATAATTTTGTCAATTTTTAAATAAATTTGATTTTATAAAAAGAATATAACATAGGAGTAAATCTTTGCAGCCTTAGATTAGGCAATAATTTCTTAGATATGACACCAAAAGCAAAAGCAACAACAAAAAAGATAAATAGCACTAAATCAAAATTAAAATCTTTTGTATTGAGGACATTATCAAGAAAGTTGAAAAGATAACCCACAAGATGGAAAAAAAAAGTTACATATATCTGATAAGGGACTTATATTTAGAACATATAAAGAACTAATGGAACTCAATAATAGCCAAAAAATAAAATAAAAGAGCAAAGGATGTATACTGACATTTCTCCAGAGAAGATATACAAATATGCTCAACATCATTTGCCATCATGGAAATAAAAATCAAAGCCGCCATATATACCACTTTACACTCACTGGGATAGCCTGAGTCAAAAAGTCAGATAATTACAAGTGTTGACAAAGGTACTGTAGGGCATGTAAAATGGTCTGGCAGTTCTTCAAAATGTTAAACACTGGGTTACCATTTGGCCTAGCAATTCTACCACTAAGCTTTACCCAAGTGAAATTAAAACACGTTCACACAAAAGCTTGCAAATAATCATTCAGAGCAGCATTTTTCATAATAACCATAAAGCAGAAAGAACCTAAATTTTTCTGATGATGAGTAGATTAAAAACACATGGTGTTATCCATACAACAAAATAGTATTCAGCCACAAAAATGAAGTACTGATATGTGTTATAACATGGATGAACCTAGAAAATATTATGCTAAGTGAAAAAAGCTAGACACAAAAGACCTCATACTATGTGGTTCAATTTACATAAACTTTCCAGAATAGATAAGTCTATAGAGATAGAAAATAAATTAGTGGGTGCCTAGGGCTAGGGAGCATGAGGAGATTTGGGAGTAAAAGCTAAAGGGTATGAGATGTCCTTTTGGGGAGATGAAAATGTACTAAAATTGATTGTGGTGATAGTTGCACAACTCCGTGCATATACTAAACACCAATGGATTGGGAAGGAAGGAAGGAAGAAAGAAAGGAAAGGAGGAGAGGAGAGGGGAGAGAAGGGGACGAGAGGAGAGGGGAGGAAGTAGGACAGTTGACACAAAATACAATCTACATAAAATAAAATCAAACAAGTTGTTCAAAAGAAGCACAGTTATTACTGTTATGAAACTTAAGGGAAATTTGTAACATTGGTCCTCATTTAAAGAGGGCACCTTCTAACATTAAAGAACATTATCCTCAACAACACAGCTGCAGTAAATTCAATGATATAATGAAGTTTCATGGGATTTTTAAAATAATGTCCTTCATGGTATGCTAATGGCCAATAGTCAAAGCTCAGTAAAATAAAAACAGTTCCATAGGGAGCTGTAACAACGTCCTAGATATGCAGCTCTCTAATGGTTTGGCTTAAGCCAAAGATTAAAATCAGAGAATCAAAAAGAATGCATAGGCCATGTATCATTCCTGCAGTTCTCCCTGGATGTTATTTTCTCCAACTGACTTTTGGTTATACTATCTAATATGGTTTGGCTGTGCCCCATCCAAATCCCACAACTGCCACGTGTCGTGGGAGGAACCCGGTAGGAAGTGATTATGGGGGTGGGTCTTTCCTGTGCTGTTCTTGTGATAGTAAATGAGTCTCGCAAAATCTAATGATTTTAAAAACGGGAGTTTCCCAGCACAAGCTCTCCTTTTGCCGCCTGCCGTCCACGTAACATGTGACTTGCTCCTCCTTGCCTTCTGCTATGATTGTGAGGCCTCCCCAACCACATCAAACTGTGAATCCATTTAAACCTTTTCTTTTGTAAATTGTCCAGTCTCAGGTATGTCTTTATCAACAGTGTGGAAACACTCTCCCAATACCTAGAGTACTAATTTCTAGGTTATTTCTTTTATTCTGTTACTGCTTAAAGGCAGATCCAGGGGTTCAGTCCTCCACCTTCAACTTTCATCCCACACACCTTCCACAGGCAATCCTATTCACTCCCACTGTCTCATGTGGGAATTCATTCACACATCCATTCACCACAATTATTGAGCACCTGCTATGTGCCACCTACTGTAGTAAGCATTTGGGATGTATCAGTGAACAGAACAGATAAAGATCCCTGGCCTGCTTACCAGCTACCAGGAGAAGAGTGTCAGTAAACAAAGTAAGTGAATTAAATGGTTATGTTAGAAGGTGATATGTACTACAGGGGATGTAGGGTGTGGGGTGTTAAGGGAAACTGCAAACACCAGGTAGCCAGGAAAATTGCAGGAAGGGAGGGTTGCAGTTTTAAATAAGGCACTCTGGGTAGGTTATTTAAGAAAGTGACCTGGGGGGAGAGATCCAAGATGGTCGATTAGCAACAGCTCAGGAATGTAGCTCCCAGTGAAAGCGCAGAGAACGAGTGGACGCCGCACTTTCCGACGAATTTTTGTTGCCCACAGACCGGGAGATTCCCGGCAGAGAGCCACATGGGTCACCAGGGCGACTCTTTCGGCCGGCGCGGCTGTTTTGCCAGTGCCCCAGCATGGCACTTCTCAGTGCGGAGTGTACGGCATGGACGGGCTCAGCTGGTCCCATCCCCATAAGGAAAACAGCGGTTGGAAACGCTGAGGACTGAGAGTTTCACAGCGGGCACAGCGAACCCGGGAAGGTCCGGCTTTGTGGGGAACAGGCGTCCGCCAAAGGAAAACTAAGAAACAGAAAAAACTTCACCACCGGGCGGAGAGAGATCCAAGATGGCTGCGTAGCAGCAGCTCGGGATTGTAGCTCTCGGTGAAAGCGCAGAGAGGGAGTGGATGCTGCAATTGCAGATGAATTTCTGACGCCCACAAACTGGGAGATTCCCGGTGAAGGAGCCACCCGGGTCGCCAGCGCAACTCTTTTGGCTGGCGCGGCTGTTGGGCCAGCACCCCAGCGCGGTGCTTCTCAGTGCAGAGTATACGGGACAGACAGGCTCGGCTGGTCCCATCCCCACAAGGAAAACAGCAATTGGAAGTGCTGAGGACTGAGAGAAAGCACAGCTGAACCCGGGAAGGCCCAGCTCTGTGGGGAAGGGGCG
>PVKP010020934.1:0-39962 GCA_004027715.1 Plecturocebus donacophilus
GCGCCGGCCAAAAGAGTCACGCTGGTGACCCAGGTGGCTCCTTCGCCGGGAATCTCCCAGTCTGTGGGCATCAAAAATTCGTCTGCAATTGCGGCGTCCACTCACTCTCTGCGCTTTCACTGGGAGCTACAATCCTGAGCTGCTGCTACGTGGCCATCTTGGATCTCTCTCTGCCCGGTGATGAAATTTTTTTCTGTTTCTTAGTTTTCCTTTGGCAGATGCCCGTTCCCCACAGAACCGGACCTTCCCGGGTTCGCTGTGCTTGCTGTGAAACTCTCAGTCCTCAGCACTTCCAATTGCTGTTCTCCTTGTGGGGATGGGACCAGCCGAGCCCATCCGCCCGTATACTCTGCACCGGGAAGTGCCGCGCTGGGGCGCCGGCAAAACAGCCGTGCCGGCCAAAAGAGTCGTGCTGGCAACCCGTGTGGCTCCTCTGCCGGGAATCTGCCGGTCTGTGGGCAACAAAAATTCATCCGAAAGTGCGGCGTCCACTCGTTCTCTGCGCTTTCACTGGGAGCTACATTCCTGAGCTGTTGCTAATCGGCCATCTTGGATCTCTCCCATCCTTAACTTTTCATTGTCAACTCGGAGCTAATATTTTACTTCTTTCTAGTAAAGTCTAAGAATCTTATAACAATGTAAGTCCTCTTACCATCCTCTCTTCTCTCATATTTTACCTTTATGTATTATATATGCATACATTACAAACTCTACTATGCAATGTTCTTATTTTTGCTTTAAACAGACATATATTTTAAGGAAATTAAGAGAAAATAATTTTTATATTCAGTCATACTACTATGATTTCTAGTTTCTTCATTCCTTTCTGAAGATCTGAATTTCTGTTTGGTACTGTTTCCCTTCATACTGGTGATATTCCATTAGAATGTTTTGTAATATATGTCTTCTGGTAACAAACGTTCTGATTTATTTTTATCTAAAATTGATTTATTTTGCTTTCATTCTTAAAGTATGTTTTTACTGGATATAGAATTCTGGGTTGACAGGTTTTTTTTCCCCCTTTTAATATGAAGAAATAATTTTACAAACTGGCATCATTTTGTAATGAGACAACCTCATTTCTTCATATTATTGTTCTCCTGAATGTACTGTGTTATTTTTCTCTGGTTGCTTTAAGATTTTCTCTTTATCTTTGATGTTCAGTATTTTGACCACATGTAACTAGGTTTGATTTTCTTTACATTTATTCTGCCCAGGATTATTGAGTTTCTAGAATCTGTTAATTTATGCCTTTTACCAAATTTGAGAATTTTTTCATGATAATGTTTTCCAGTAGTTCTTCTGTTTGAAAAAAAGGGATTCTGAGAATCTAATTACATATATGTTAGACCACTGATATTGTTCCACAGGTTTCTGAGCTCTGTTCATTTTCCTCATTCTTTCTTTTTGTTATTAATTAGGCTGGATTACTCTAGTAATATATCTTAAAGGCCATTGGCTTTTTCTTCAATTATCTTCAGTCTACTGTGGAGCTTATCCAGTAATTTCTATTTTAGATGCTATAATTTTTAATTTAAGAAGTATTATTTTTATAGTTTTAAATTCTGCTATTTCCTAACTTTTCACTTATTAAAAGTGTTGGGGCCAGCCCTGACACAGACTGTGGGGGTTGCAAGGGAGGTGGAGACAAACAAGAAAAGACAAGTTAAGAGTGCATAAAGTGGGGACCAGGGGGCCAATGCGAGTATGGAGGCTGTGAAGTTCCCAAGCTCTGGAGACCCACACCATTTATTGGTGTACAACACAAAGCAAGAATGTGGTAGGGGTGTGGGAAGAGACAGCTAGAGTGGTTTGACATTTCCTTTGAAGCATAAAGAATAAATTCTATTCTAGATTTAATCATTAAACAAGCTAGAGGAGTCATAGATAGGAGCCAGCAAATCTGGTCTCATTCTTGTGCTTCCAAGAGGTGTTCCTCCCTTGAGCATGGAGTCATAGTGTTCCATGAGCTCTTTCTTTCTGCGCCAGATAAGCAGGTCATGCCACAACCTTCCTTCCAGAAAAAAGTGCCTTTTTCCTTATATACTTAAAAATGTTATAATGGCACTTTAAAGTCTTTATTTTCTAAATCTAATACTTGGATCATTTCAGTAAGTTTTCTTTGATTTTTCAGTATGGGTCATGTTTTCCTTATTCTTCATATGTCTAGCAATTTTGATTGTTTCCTGGACAGTAAAAATAATATGCTATATCAACGCCACATGTTTTTATATTCTTACTAAGAAGGGCTTAGCAGACAATTAACTTGGGTAGGCTACTGGCTACTGAAAACTCTGTCTCCCCTTTGGTGAACAGCTTCAATATCTGTTTAGTCTTTTTAACCTTAGTTGAGCTTAGAGTCTGCCCTATGTATATACAGTTCAAGAGTCAATAATTGATTTAAGCAGAGATTATAAACAGACTCTGAAGCTCCCCCTCTCTGCCTTCTCCAAGAATATCTTGGATATTCTTCCTTACTTTCTAGCTGCTGTCATCTCCCTAAACCCTGTCCTATAATTTCTCAACTTCATAAGACCCCATGTTTCAACTTCACGTTTAGTCACCCTGACTGGGGCTGAAAAGGGTCTGCTTTCAGGCTAAAATATATAAAAACAAAATGAAACAAAACAGGAAGCCTACCTAGTGTTGGTTTTTTTTTCCAAATGTAAATTCCTCTTCCCATTTTAGACTGTTTTTATTGTCCTCCAGTGTCTTCTAGTCGGCTTTTAAAAATATTGTATCCAGAGTTTATAGTTGTTATTGTCAAGAGAGTTGATTTAATAGCAGCAGAATTTTGGGAAGTGTTTTGTGGCATAATTTTACATCGGACTGAAGATGCTTTTCTTCCTTGAGTCTTATCTCAAGGACATATTTGACCATAAACCTTTAAAAAATTCAGTTCATACTTTGTTTTAAAAATCTGAAAGTAAGTTATATTTTTTCTTTTGGAAATAATTCTACAAAGGTAAACATTTGGATTCTGGTCACCTCCTGATTTTATCATCATAAAAATAGTGATGAGGATAAACCAAAATGGTGGATAAAAATAAATTTGTTTGTCTTTGGAGAGTTTTTTTTTTAACCTTTGTAGTTATGTATTATGTGTGAGGAACGTTGAGACTTTAAAAACAAAGGTACATTACTGAAAGACTTTATTTTTTTGAGATACTCTCACTCTGTCACCCAGGCTGGAGTGCAATGGCATGATCTCAGCTCACAGCAACTTCTACCTCCTGGGTTCAAGCAGTTCTCCTGAGTACTTGGGATTACAGGTGTGTGCCAGCACGCCTGGCTAATTTATGTATTTTCGGTAGAGACAGGGTTTTTTTTTTTTTTTTTTGAGATAGAGTCTTACTCCGACACCCAGGCTGGAGTGCAGTGGCATGATCTTGGCTCACTGCAACCTCTGCCTCCTGGGTTCAAGTGATTCTCCTGCATCAGCCTCCTGAGTAGCTGGGATTATAGGTACCCACCACAATGCCTGGCTAATTTTTTGGATTTTTACTAGAGACAGGGTTTCACCGTGTTGGCCAGGCTGATCTTGAGCTCCTGACCTCATGATCCACCTGCCTAAGCCTCCCAAAGTGCTGGGATTGCAGATGTGAGTCACCACGCCTGGTGAGACAGGGTTTTACCATGTTGGCCAGGCTGGTCTCGAACTCCTGACCTCATGATCCACCAGCCTCAGCCTCCCAAAGTGCTGGGATTACCAGCACGAGCCACAGCACCGGACCTTGAAAGGCATTTTGAACTCAGAATTTCTCTTTACATTCCTTACTCTGTGGCTCCTCCCACAGTGGACATTGCTCTTTACTCTAATGAAAGAGCAGTGAAACTACTAAATGGACTTTACTCTCTTTAGTATGGAAGCATGTCTTCTCTAAGCTGGCAGAATTAATTATTCTTCAGTAGATGAAAATACTTCTCTGTTAAAGTACTCACACCCCACCGGGATCATCTGTATGAACAAGCACTACCACTAAGCAAACATTACCATTTCCCTGCACAGGGCAAGGAAAGGAGCCCTTACTGAAAGCTCACTGCTGAAACTCCAGACCATGAACCCTAAAGGCAAGGAAATAACTCAAAGAATCCACATGACTGTTAGAATTTTTTGAGAATTTTCAGTTTTGATATTTATTGAGATTACTTCCTAATGATGGCAGCAGCAGCCTATCTGAAGCGGTTGCTGGCACGACTCTGGCTGCAGGGGTGTACAGGCACAAGGTCCTCAGGTGCAGATGTTGAAGCAGGCAGTCCCCAGAGCCTGCCCCAGAGAGCCCCCCAGGAGTCTACTGCCCTGGGAATCCATCCCTGGTTGCTGCTGTGTTGGGGCCAGGCCCAGCCACCCACCAGTGAGACAGCAGTGCAGTTGAGCACGGGAGACCAAGCAGAGAGAGGTCCCAGGGTGGAACTGGGCCCGGGGCGGTGCCACACTTGCACATGGAATGTGGACAAGGCCCAACGTATAGAGCTGGGGTTATGCTTTGGGGTCTGGGGTGGGAAGTGGGAGCAGTGCCTGTTTCAAGGACCCAGCCAGCAATGTGGCCCCTATACCCAGCCCACTGACAGCACCAAGTTCCTGTGCCTTGGGAACAGTCTCTGCTCTGGGTCATCCGAGGCTGTGTCATCAGGATCTGTTTCAAATCAAGGTGACCGCTGAGCGTGACATTCCCAATGGCTGGGCCCAGGGCCCATGATCTGCTCTGGAGGTGGCCCCCAGGCAGGGCCATGAGCCAGGCAAAGGGAGCCCCAGGCTGCCCCTGAGTGCCGAGGCCACAGGAAGAACTCACAGCGATGTCACCCCTGCCTTGGACGCTGGCCCAGGCCCAGTGAGGACCTGGAGCTCCCACCCCAGGATGTGAGGATGCCTGGCCAGGGTGGCACACTCCACTGAGCCAACAGGAAACTGGGACATGTGGGAGCCCCACCTCTTCTCAGTTGGCAGAGTGGGAACTCCCTGGGTGCGGCGGCAGCTGCCCTGTCAACAGCTGCTGGCCGAGAAGGAGCCCCTCTGCCTGGCTGCAATGAATAGAGGCAGGAGGCAGAAGGCTCTTGGATGGAAGGCGGCGGGTCTCTGGTGAAGCTCTACTTTAAAGCCAGGAAGGGCCTGAAGCCTGGGGCCGAAGCCAGTCCCATGGACTGAAAGGGGAGCATATGTTTTTCCCTGGGCCCTCCAATGGCCTCCCGTGGACCAATCAGCATGCACTTCCTCCCCGCTGAGGCCCATAAAAACCCCTGGACTCAGCCAGCCTCGGGGAGAGGACAGAGAGAGGATGGGATGACCTGCTGACGTGAGGAGCTACCCTCTCTGCTGAGAGCTGAACACTCATTGGAACACTCTGGCTGTGGAGAGGAGCTCCCCACTGCAGGTGTCCTTTGAGCTCCTCTATCACTCAGTAAAGCTCCTTTTCGTCCTACTCACCCTCCACTTATCTGTGTACCTCATTCTTCCTGGATGCAGGACAAGAACTAGGAACCCACCAGAATGGCAGGGCTAGAAGAGCTGTAACACAAACAGGGCAGGGCTGAAACATGCCCATGCTCTCCACATTGTGGGCAACAAGGAGAGAAGAGAGAAAAGCTGTGGCCCTTCAGGGACCCCAGACCTAGGAGCTCCCTGAGCCAGGGTCGTGACAGCCTCTTTAGGGCTCTGAGGTTCCTGGTGTCTCCAAGCTTCTGGGTGTCACCAGGTTCCCTGGTGTTAGCCATAGAAGCTGCTTATGGTACACCTTGTCCAGCTGCACTCTTGCAGGGAGATGGTGCTTGTGCCAGTGCCAGGAGCTACCTGCCCCACTGCAGCTGGCACGCCTGGCTGTGCACAGTGGCCGGACCCCATGCTTGCTTACACATACCTCATCACTCCACACCGGGCTAGTCCTTGGCAGGTGTGGATTCAGGCCGGTAGTGTAAGCCAAGCACAGCCTGCCAGGCTGAGAGGGCAGAAAGAGCCCAGTGGGCCAGAGTTAAACTTGGCAAAGGTACCACTGGCCACAGAGATTTCTGGCTGGCAAAACAAAACCCCAAGGATCCCATAACAGTAACAATACTTTTTTAAGGTGCTTGTTATCTTTACTTCTCAAATTATTTTTTATAAAATCTCATTTACCTTTAATTTGTTCATTAAAGACTGAAAGAGGTGTGTAAAACTTCCTTTTATTGTTATTTTTCTATTAATTTTTCTTATGACTGTTTTAGCAATTTGTCTTTATACAACTCAATGTGGTATTACCATGTTGCTGGAAATTTATGGATATGGTGTTTAATATATCTATGGAGCATTATACCTTTCAGCAATATGACAAGTCACTCAGTTACAGTTTATCTTGTAATCTGATTTTCCATATATCAATGTAGCAAACTTTAAGTTTGTTTTTCTTTGCTTTTTTGACTTACTTCTTTTTAGACCATGCCTAGATTTGTTTGTTTTTGATAATTTTCTGAGTTTATCCATTTATTCATTTTATTGTTATTATACTTTAAATTCTGAGATACATGTGCAGAACATGCAGGTTTGTTACATAGGTATACATGTGCCATGGTGGTGTACTGCACCCATCAACCCATCATCTACGTTAGGTATTTCTTCTAATGCTATCTCTCCCCTAGCTCCCCACTCCTCAACACGTCCTGGTTTGTGATGTTCTCCTTTTTGTGTCCATGTGTTCTCATTGTTCAACTCCCACTTACGAGTGAGAGCATGCAGTGTTTGATTTTCTGTTAGTTTGCTGAGAATGATGGTTTCCAGCTTCATCCATGTCCCTGCAAAGGACATGAACTTATCCTTTTTTATGGCTGCATAGTATTCCTTGATGTATATGTGCCACATTTTCTTTATCCAGTCTATCACTGATGAGCGTTTGGGTTGGTTCCAAGCCTTTGCTATTGTGAACTGTGCCTCAATAAACATATGTGTGCATGTGTCTTTATACTAGAATGATTTATAATCCTCTGAGTATATACCAGTAATGGGATTGTTGGGCCAAATGGTATTTCTGGTTCTAGATCCTTGAGGAATCGCCACATTGTCTTCCACAGTGATTGAACTAATTTTCATTCCTACCAGCAGTGTAAAAGTGTTCTTATTTCTCTACATCCTGTCCAGCATCTATTGTTTCCTGACTTTTTAATAATCACCATTCTGACTCATGTGACATGATATCTCTTTTTCGTTTTGATTTGCATTTCTCTAATGATCAGTGTGATGTTGAGCTTTTTTTCATGTGTTTTTTGGCTGCATAAATGTCTTCTTTTGAGAAGTATCTGTTCATATCCTTCACCCACTTTTTGATGGGGTTGTTTTTTTTCTTGTAAATTTGTTTAAGTTCTTTGTAGATTCTGCATATTACCCCTTTGTCAGATGGATAGATTGCAAAAATTTTCTCTCATTCTATAGGTTGCCTGTTCACTCTGATTATGGTTTCTTTTGCACTGCAGAAGCTCTTTAATTAGGTCCATTTGTCAATTTGGCTTTTGTTGCCATTGCTTTTGGTGTTTTAGTCATGAAGTCCTGAATGGTATTGCCTAGGTTTTCTTCTAGGGTTTTTATGGTTTTAGGTCTTACATTTGAGTCTTTAATCCATCTTGAGTTAATTTTTGTATAAGGTATAAAGAAGGGGTCCAGTTTTAGTTTTCTGCATATGGCTAGCCAGTTTTCTCAACATCATTTATTAAATACGGAATCTTTTCTCCACTGCTTTTTTTTTTTCAGGTTTGTCAAAGATCAGATAGTTGAGGATGTGTGGTGTTATTTCTGAGATCTCTGTTCTGTTCCATTCGTCTATATATCTGTTTTAGTACCAGTACCATGCTGTTTTGGTTACTGTAGCCTTGTAGTATAGTTTGAAGTCAGGTAATGAGGTGCCTCCAGCTTTGTTATTTTTGCTTAGGACTGCCTTGGCTATACAGGATCTTTTTTGACTCCATATGAAATAAGTAGTTTTTTCTAATTCTGTGAAGAATTTCAGTGGTAGTTTGGTAGGAATAGCATTGAATCTATAAATTGTTTTGGGCAGTATGACCATTTTCACAGTACTCATTCTTCCTATCTATGAGCATGAGATGTTTTTCCATTTGTTTGTGTCCTCTCTTATTTCCTTGAGCAGTGGTATGTAGATCTCCTTGAAGAGGTCCTTCACATCCCTTTTAAGTTGTATTCCTAGGTATTTTATTCTCTTTGTAGTAATTGTGAATGGGAGTTCACTCATGATTTGGCTGTTTGTCTGTTATTGGTGTATAGAAATGCTTGTGATTATTGCACATTGACTTTGTATCCTGAATCTTTATTGAAGTTGTTTATGAGCTTAGGTAGATTTTGGCCTGAGACAATGGGGTTTTCTGAATATACAGTCTTGTCATCTGCAAACAGAGACAATTTGACTTCCCCTCTTCCTGTTTGAATACCCTTTATTTCTTTCTCTTGCCTGATTGCCCTGGACACAACTTCCGATAATAATGTTGAGTAGGAGTGGAGAGAGAGGGCATCCTTGTCTTGTGCCGGTTTTCAAAGGGAATGTTTCCAGCTTTTGCCCATTCAGTATGATATTGACTGTGGGTTTGTCATAGATAGCTTATATTATTTTGAGATACATTCCATCAATACCTAGTTTACTGAGAGTTTTTAGCATGAAGCAGTGTTTAATTTAACGAAGGGTTTTTCTGCATCTATTGAGATAATCATGTGTTTTCTGTCATTGGTTCTGTTTATGTGATGGATTACGTTTATTGATTTGCATATGTTGAACCAGCCTGGCATCCCAGGAATGAAGCTGACTTGATCGTGGGGGATAAGCTTTTTGAGGTGCTGCTGGATTTGATGTGCCAGTATTTTATTGAAGATTTTTGCAGCGGTATTCATCAGGGATATTGGCCTGAAATTTTCTTCTTTTGTTAGTCTCTGCCAGGTTTTGGTATCAGAATGACGCTGGCTTCATAAAATGAGTTAGGGAGGAGTCCGTGTTTTTGTATTGTTTGGTATAGTTTCAGAAGAAATGGTACCAGCTCCACTTTGTACTTCTGGTAGAATTCAGCTGTGAATCCTTGTGGTCCTGGGCTTTTTTTGGTTGGTAGTAATTACTGCCTCAATTTCAGAACTTGTTATTCGTCTATTTAGGGATTTGACTTCTTCCTGATTTAGTCTTGGGAGGCTGTATGTGTCCAGGAATTTATCCATTTCTTCTAGATTTTCTGGTTTATTTGCATAGAGGTGTTTATAGTGTTCTCTGGTGGTAGTTAGTATTTGTGTGGAATCGGTGGTGATACCCCATTTATCATTTTTATTGTGTCTATTTGATTCTTCTCTCTTTTCTTCTTTAATAGCCTCGCTAGCAACTATTAAATAGACTGGCTAGTGGTCTATGTATTTTGTTGATCTTTTCAGAAAACAACCTTCTGGATTCATTGATCTTTTTTTTTTTTTTTTTTTTTTTTGGTGGGCAGATCTCTTTTTAATTGCAAAAGACTTCATTTATAGCACATTCAATAATGAACCAAGAGGAGAGTTGCTGACTTTGGGACACAGGAATGTATAAAAATCCCTTGCAATTCAGGTAGTCAAGATAGTAAGTGCATATGAAGAAAACGACCTTCGTTTTTCTGAAAACTTTTGCATTTTAAAAGGTGACTAGGCATACTTGGAAGTTCAAAGCAGTAGAATGTACCTTGCAGGGAAAGGAGGAGGAAAACCCTTTGCCATGTTGTTAGGCAAACGTGTATCAAATATATCCCAATTCCACTTGATAAAGTCAGTTGGATGACCTCCTTGAACCAGGCTAGGACAGAACACTTAGTAAAAATGGGCCCTGAGTAGGGATGTGAATCCAGGAGAGGAGCACCAGATCCCATGCAGTGCCAAGCACACCCATCCCACCCTCTAACACAGACGAGGCATGTCACTCTATGTCCCTGGACCCAGATACATGAGAACAGTCATCAGATGGTTAGTGCTCCCACGGCCTAGCACTTTCTAATGTTTTTAATTTAGGCCATGGAGAAAAATCCTTCACTACCAAATGCAAACTTAAGTCCTAAGGGATGCTATGGCGGACGTTCTTGTAATACATATATAACGACTTCTATTTACCTAAATAGAACAATGATTACACAGTTGACATTCCTGTTTTCATAAGGTTTTGTTCCCTACACTGGAATGGCTTAAGAAAAAGTTGTCTATTTTTGGTTTTATTTTACGCTTTCAAAATACAGGGAACAGAGAGAAAAAAGTGTGACTAATTCCCAGCTTTGGCGTCCAGCAGGTGCAAAAGTGAACTTCTCTGACTCTGGAGCCATCAGATTTGGGGGAAGTTTCAGTGACTAGGGAAGGTTAGTGAAGCCCATTACACCCCGAATCCTACAGCTCATGTATCACAGTGTTCTAGTAAAGCATACGCTAAAAAGTACAGGTTGCAACCTAACATCTAAATTTTAAGAAGTGATATTTCAGCAACAAACAAGCTCAGAGAGCTCATCGAAAAAGTGAAATAACAGAACTATTGCTCAGATGTCAAAAAAGTCAAACTGCTGCCCTGGGCTCCACCCACTCGAAGGCTTAGGCAGACACGTAAGGTGGCGCAGGCTCCTTGGCAGCACCATTCACAGGGCATCATCATACGGGGGTAGCAGCACCATGTTGTCATGGCTGGTAACCAGGACGTCGGAGGACTTCCTGCCATTGATGTCTGGGTAGCAGTTCCAAACACAGCTAATGAAGTAACCCTGAAAAGTCAAGCTAATGCTAATAAACAGAAGAATAATAAGGACCAAACAGGTAGGATTCACTGAGATGACATCATCTCTGCAGGGAAAATTAGGAGGCAGTTGTCCTGTGCATTCTTGAATGGAGTTTGGATGAACAAGCACAGTGATTGCAACTAAGGTGTTCAGGGCAAAATCAAAGGTCTGGCAACAGAAGAATGGGGTGATCCAGGCTGTGTGTTGCTTGTATGCTCATAAGTAGCCATAGCACATAGGAGAATCATGAGAAGAGAAATCGCAATGGCCATGCACATGTTGGCATCATCCATGAACTCAGAGTCAGGGCCCGGTTCAGAACTTGAGAAGTAATGCTGATCCGGATCAGCTGAAGCATTCAGCAGAATCCACAGTGCCAGGCACGGATGATCAGGTGCCAGGTGCCGTGCCGGTGCGGACAGGGCAGCACAGGCGGCCGCTGGTGGAGAAGAACCGCGTCCAGGGCGCGAGCATCTTCGTTGCTGCGGGCGCAGCGGCGCCAGCGTGGGCCGGAGTTTCAGGGGCTCCCTCCCGGACCCCCCGGCCCTGCGATCGGAAGGCGGCGGCGGCCCCACGGGTGTTTTTCAGGGGCTTTCCTGTCTCTGTCTCCTTCGGTTCTGCTCTGATCTTAGCTATTTCTTGTCTTCTGCTAGCTTTCCAATTTGTTTGCTCTTGCTCCTCTAGTTCTTTTAAGTGTGGTGTTAGGGCGTCGACTTTAGATCTTTCCTGATTTCTCCTGTGGGCACTTAGTGCTGTAAATGCCACTCAAAACACTGCTTTGGGTGTGTCCCAGAGATTCTGGTACATTGTGTCTTTATTGTCATTGCTTTCAAAGAACTTGTTTATTTCTGACTCAGTTCTGTTATGTACCCAGTAGTGACTCAGGAGCAGGTTGTTCATTTTCCATGAAGTTATGCGGTTTTGAGTGAGTGTCTTAATCCCGAGTTCTAATTTGATTGTACTATGCTTTGAGAGACTGTTATGATTTTCGTTCTTTTGCATTTGCTGAGGAGTGTTTTACTTCCAATTATGTGGTCAATTTTAGAATCAGTGCGATATGGTGCTGAGAAGAATGTATGTTCTGTTGATTTGGGGTGGACAGTTCTGGAAATGTCTATTAGGGCTGCTTGGTCCAGAGCTGAGTTCAAGTCTTGAATATCCATGTTAATTTTCTGCCTCGTTGGTCCGTCTAATATTGACAGTGGGGTGTTAAGATCTCCCACTTTTATTGTGTGGGAGTCTAAGTCTCTTTGTAGGTCTCTAAGAACTTGCTTTATGAATCTAGGTGCTCCTGTATTGGGTGCATATATATTTAGGATAGTTAGCTATTTTTGTTGCATTGATCCCTTTACCATCATGTAATGTCCTTCGTCTTTTTTTTTATCTTTGTTGGTTTAAAGTCTGTTTTATCAGACACTAGGATTGTAATCCCTGCTTTTTAAATTTTTAAATTTTTTTTTTTTTTTTTTTGCTTTCAATTTGCTTGGTAAATCTTCCTCCGTCCCTTTATTTCGAGCCTATTTGTGTCTGTGCACATGAGATGGGTCTCCTGAATACAGCACACTGATGGGTCTTGATTCTTTATTTGATTTGCCACTCTGAGTCTTTTAATTGGGGTGTTCAGCCCGTTTACATTTAAGGTTAATATTGTTATGTGTGAATTTGATCCTGTCATTATGATGCTAGCTGGTTATTTTGCCCATTAATTCATGCAGTGTCTTTACAGTGTCAGTGGTCTTTACAATTTGGTATGTTTTTGCAGTGTCTGGTACCGGTTTTTCCTTTCCATGTTTAGTGCTTCCTTCAGGAACTCTTGTTTGGTAGGCATGTTGGTGACAAAAATCTCTCAGCATTTGCTTGTCTGTAAAGGATTTTATTTCTCCTTTGCTTATGAAGCTTAGTTTGGCTGGATATGAAATTTTGGTTTGAAAATTCTTTTCTTTAAGAATATTGAATATCGGCCCCCACTCTCTTCTGGCCTGCAGAGTTTCTGCAGAGGGATCCACTGTGAGTCTGATGGGCTGCCCTTTTGGGTAACCCAACCTTTATATCTGGCTGCCCTTAGCATTTTTTCCTTCATTTCAACCCTGGTGAATCTGAGGATTATGTGCCTTGGGGGCTTGCTCTTCTTGAGGAGTATCTTTGTGGTGTTTTCTGTATTTCCTGCATTTGACTGTTGGCCCGCCTTGCTAGGTTGGGGATGTTCTCCTGGATAATGTCCTGAAGAGTATTTTCCAACTTGGTTCTATTCTCCCTGTCACTTTCAGATACACCAAACGTAGATATGGTCTTTTCACATAGTCCCATATTTCTGGGAGTTTCATTTATTCATTTCTTTTCATTCTTTTTTCTCTAATCTTGTCTTCGCCCTTTATTTCATTAAGTTCGTCTTCAATCACGATATCCTTTCTTCTGCTTGATCAATTGAGCTATTGATACTTGTGTATGTGTCGCGAAGTTCTCATGCTGTGTTTTTCAGCTCCATCCGGTCATTTATATTCTTCTCTAAACTGGTTATTCTAGTTAGCCATTCCTCTAACTTTTTTCAAGGTTCTTAGCTTTCTTGCTTTGGGTTAGAACATGCTCCTTTAGCTCAGAGGAGTTTGCTATTACCCACCTTCTGAAGCTTACTTCTGTCAATTTCTCAAACTCATTTTCTGTCCAGTTTTGTTCCCTTGCTGGTGAGGAGTTGTAATCTTTTGGAGGAGAAGAGGCGTTCTGGTTTTTGGAATTTTCAGCCTTTTCCCTCTGGTATTTGCTCATCTTTCTGGATTTATCTACCTTTGGTCTTTGGTGCTGGTGACCTTTGGATGGGGTTTCTGTGTGGACGTCCTTTTTGTTGGTGTTGATGCTATTCCTTTCTGTTTGTTAGTTTTCCTTCTAGCAGTCAGGCCTTTGTGCTGCAGGTCTGCTGGAGTTTGCTGGAGGTCCACTCCAGACCCTGTTTGCCTGTATCACTAGCAGAGGCTGCAGAACAGCAAAGACTGCTGCCTGTTCCTTCCTCTGGAAGCTTCATCCCAGAGGGGCACCTGCCAGATGCTAGCTGGCGCTCTCCTGTATGAGGTGTCTGTCGACCCCTGCTGGGAGGTGTCTTCCAGTCAGGAGGCATGGGGGTCAGGGACCCACTTGAGGAGGCAGTCTGTCCCTTAGCAGAGCTTGAGCGCTGTGCTGGGAGATCCACTGCTCTCCTCAGAGCCAGCAGGCAGGAACGTTTAAGTCTGCTGAAGCTGCACCCACAGCCGCCTCTTCCCCCAGGTGCTCTGTCCCAGGGAGATGGGAGTTTGATCTATAAGCCTTTGACTGTGGCTGCTGCCTTTCTTTTAGAGATGCCGCGCCCAGAGAGGGGGAATCGGGAGAGGCAGTCTGGCTACAGTGGCTTAGCTGAGCTGCAGTGGGCTCCACCCAGTTCAAACTTCCCGGCATCCTGTTTACACTGTGAGGGGAAAGCTGACTACTCAAGCCTCAGTAATGGCAGATGAGTGTCCCCTGACCAAGCTCAAGTGTTCCAGGTCAACTTCAGACTGAAGTACTGGAAGCAAGGCTTTCAAGCCAGTGGATCTTAGCTTGCTCGGTGTTGCGGGGGTGGATCCGCTGAGCTAGGCCACTTGGGTTCCTGACTTCAGCCCCATTTCCAGGGGAGTGAACAGTTCTGTTTCTCTGGGGCTCCAGGTGCTACTGGGCTATGAAATAAAACTCCTGCAGCTATCTTGGTGTCTGCCCAAACAGCCACCCAGTTTTGTGCTTGAAACCCTGGTTGCATAGGCACCGGAGGGAATCTCTTGGTCTACGGGTTGCAAAGACCATGGGAAAAACATAGTATCTGGGCCGGAGTAAACAGTTCCTCATGGCACAGTCCCTCACAGCTTCTCTTGGCTAGGAGAGGGAGTTCCCCAACTCCTTGCACTTCCTTCATGAGGTGACACCCCACCCTGCTTTGGCTCACCCTCTGTGGGCTGCACCCACTGTCTAACCAGTCCCAGTGAGATAAGCCGGGTACCTCAGTTGGAAATGTGTAAATCACTTGCCTTCTGCGTTGATCTCACTAGGAGCTACAGATTGGAGCTGTTCCTATTCGCCCATCTTGCCTGGAAGCCTATTTGTTTATTTATTGAGACAAGGTCTCACTTTGTTACCCAGCCTGGAGTGCAGTGACATAATCATAGCTCACTGCAGCCTCAGTCTCTTGGACTCAGGTGATCCTCCCACCTCAGTCTCTCAAGTAACTGGGACTACCTGCATGTGCTGTCATGCCTAATTGTTTTTCAAATTTTAAAATTTTTTTGTAGAGATAGGGTCTCACTATGTTGTCCAGCTGGTCTTGAACTCCATCCTGCCTCAGCTTCCCAAAGTGTTGGGATTACAGGCCTGAGCCACTGTGCCCGGCCAGTTTTCCCATTTTATTACAAATGTTAAACTTTTGGCTATTTAAATACTAGCTATCAAAACTAATGTTTGTTTTTATTGTGTTATCTTAGTTTTTTTCCCTGTACATCTCACTGCCTCCTTAGTTTTACATAGTTATATAAATTATGTTTTTTTTTTAGTATAACTTCCTCTACTTGCAATATTTTCATTCTATTTTAAATTCTACTAATTATAATCTTTGTTTGTTGACTATTACTACAACTTATAAGAAACAGATTTTGACTTCCAGAGTAAAACAGTAGATACTGATTCCTCTCTTTTCAAGGTAATAATATTAACACAGTTTAACTGCTTCTTACAGTTTTGTTAGTACATTTTAAAATTTGATATGTTGTTGTTTACTATCTACTTATTTTCTTTTAAGAAATATTTATAATACTTAGATTATGTTTGATAATTGTATTAACTGTATTTTCTTATACTTAATTCTATGTTTAGATGTTTTTAATGTTTTGCCAGTCCTTTTATGTTGGACTGTCCTTTTATTTTGACTTCCTTGCTTTAAGGAATCTCTCATTAATGGTAGTAATTTTTGAGTAAATATTTAGTGGGTAGTTGGTAAACATTAATGAGGACTTTTCTATGTGTTAATTTTTCTTTCAATACCACAACACACAAAGTACAAATTAGCTGGGCATTTAATTCTTGGCAATGATTTTTTTTTCACTGACATTCTATAGATGTATGGAAATTTTACATTGTAAAAATAAAGTCTGAGAATGGACCAAAATTATTATATTTTTCCCCATTTTTATGTCATCCCTTTTTAAAAATAAATTATTCTGAAATAATTTCAGACCTGTTGCAAATAGTATGGAGAATTCCTGTGTATCTTTTATCTAGCTTTTCCAATGATCACATCTTATGTAACTTTAATACATTATCAAAGTGACTTTGATACAATCTACATAGATTATTTATTAATGAGCTTCATTTCTTTGTGGTGATGACTTTCATTCTACCTTTATTATCAACTAAATGAATACATATAGCTAATTATCAAATAAATGTATTGTTTCATAAATGTATTTGTCCCCTCTTCTTTTTACACTCTAAAATTAACTTTTTATGCATACACTTCTTAACTCCTCAACAAGAGTATCAGTTCTCTGAGTGCAAGGAACTTATTTGTGAATATCTTTCACAGTAGATAACACCTTTGTTCAATATCAGGATGAGCTATAGTTCTGTATTTCACGAAGAAACTGCAATTTTGATGACTATCCCATTAAGTTGCTAAGAATGGTAAAGTAACTACCATGTAAAGCTGGTGTCATGTTGGCTGTTTCTGGCTATGGTAAATGTCATTGAGGAGGAAAGTCTTTGATACAAACTGGAAACTGTTAGGAAGGGCATTTGATCAGACTCTATAGTGCAGTGTGGGGAGCTGCTTGGCTTTCTCAATTACTGCCACCATATTTGATGCCTCTAAGAACCCATCCTCTATCCCAGGGAGCCCTCTCCAGTGTGTTTTCGGATTAATTCCCTTAGATAATGGATGGGTGTCTGCCACTAAATTTAAATGGATATAATGTAGTTCTTTAGTGTTGTCAATATGAAATGGAAACTCCTAGAAGGTCAATAAATAAGGTAAGCCTAGTCTGACATTGCCAATTGATCCATGGGCTTGTTTCCCAGAGTGAACAGGAATTTAGGGAGGAATCTGAATGAAGGCATAGTCAAAGGTAGTCTCTTCTCCATGCATAGGAGGGGCACATTATAAAAGAGAGGTTCATTACAAAATGTTACTGGTAAAATGGTCAAAATTGCAAATGGTAAAATGATAAAATTACAACATGGGAAAATTGAGAGTGGCAAGGACATGGAGCTAAAAGTCAGGAAATTTAGGCTGTTATCCAGCTTTACCATCGATTCCTATGATTACAGGAAGATCATATAACCTCTGCAGGTGAGTTATGCAAAATATAAAACGGGGTGGGGGGCAATATGGATGTTAAAATTAACACAGTGTTTTGTAAAATGGGTCTGAATATTACTTACATCGGAACTTGCATAGTGTGTTAAAATGCTGATTCCTGGGCCTCGCCCCTTACCTGCTCAATCAGAATCTACAGGCGTAGGAGCTGGGACTCTTCATTTTAAACAAGGAACTCAGGTGATGTCTATGTATGCTAAAGTGTAGGAGTAACTAGATTTGTTATACATAAAACTTCTAGATTTAGAATGCTGTAATTCTAATAAACATTTACTAAATGCTACAGATGTTACTTAGAAGGCACAATTTGATCTTTGTGTTAGTGGTAATCCATTTGACTCACACATTTTTTTCTTTTCAAATACCATCTTTGGGATTTTAGGAAGCATGGAAATATTGGGAGTCCACTCAAACAGGTCCAACAGGATGGCGTTTTTATGAATTATCCATGGTCTAGGGTCTTTTCCTAATTATGGTTCCACCAGAAATTTGATACAATCTTAGTTTTGCCTTCGAATTTAAATTCTGGAAAAATCATATGAAACAGTGTACCCCACAAAAAAAGATGCTTTTCTAGAAACTGAATTTCTCATGTGCCTCAAATAAATTTCTCTCCCTTGGATAATCAGGATGACCAGTGACCATACCTGTCCTTCTGAAATCTGTGTCTCCAAGCAGGTTTGGCCAGAGAACAAGTCTGTTTGTTGCCAGCAGTTATTAATTTTATTAGTCAATAAAATACTATCAGGGTCTTTCTGTAGTACCGGGAGTCTCCTATAACAGTACTCACAGGATGCGATTCTAAAAATAAACTCTTACAGGGGTTGGGGCCCTATAGATGCTAGTGTGGGAGATACCCATGGATATTTATTTTTAAAAATAATTTCATTTTGAAATGACAATACAAAAATTTGGAAAAATAGTATAACACCCACATATTCTTTGTCCCACTTTCCCAAATGATAATATATAACCATAGGATACTGTCAAAATCAAGAAAGTGACATTGGCACAATATTATCAACTTAACTACAGATGCTATTTAATCTGTCATTTCCACAAAGGATATTAATAAAGAATTAACAGAGGCATCTTACAAGCTATGATACACTTTGCAGTCACTTTCTATTACAGTTACAAGCAACAGGATAGGCAGCACCATATATTGGATAGAGGAGGGGTTTTGGAGCCAAAGATGTAAGAATTCAATTCCAGACTCCACTGAGTACTGGCTGGGTAATCTTGGACAAATTACTTAGTTTACCTGAACTTTAGTTTCTTTATCTGAAACATGGGGATGATAAAGCTTGTTGTATTGGGTTGATGTGAGGTTTACATGAGAATGATCAAATGATGAGGATTAAGTGAAAAGCAAGGGTCTGATACTAATATGACTTCAATAAATCACAGTTTTTACTGAAAACATGCAGAAAATATTATTCAGTGTTTTGTGGCTCAATTGATTATGTACATCTGGTCTTCATATGTAAAGCATGGAAAACCAGTGACTAGAAGGGCTTTACATTTTTTTTGTCCTTAAGTGCACAAATTTCTAGTTACGTTACTAAGACTCCAAGAAATACGGAATCACAGAATGTTAGAACTAGAACTGGAAATTGAAGATGATTAAACTTAGGAAATGAGCAAATTTACACAGCCAGCTAGTGGCCACCTGGGACCTGAACTCGGGTCTTCTGCATCTGCTATTGTACTATTACCTGTAGGGAAAGACTTTGCCTCAACCCTCTTAGATTAAAAAGTGCGTGGGAGCTGCAGACGCAAATTCAAGTTGAAGTGCCGTGCAGATGAGAAGGTTGGGTGGCAGAGCGAAATAAAATCTCTTCCTTGATACTGTATCGCAGCACTTACCCAACATTAAACTTTTGTTCTATCTGCAGGGATTGCAAATTTTTATCCTGTACACTGTTAGAACAAAAATCTTCCAGAGTGAAGTTTCCAGAATGTTGATGTCATTATCGTCTGCTGGGAGAATGAAGTTGTTGCCTTCAATGACCAGGCCAAGGCTGCGTGTAAAGATGTATAATTTTATCAGGTCATTGCCAACCCTACATGAACGCTTTATGTTACTGGAACCCTCTGTAAGTAATGAGGAAATCACGCTCTCTGAAAGTGACCAAGCAAAGGAAAGCACCTAGGTAGTGAAACTTACATGTTGTGGTCTTTTTAATCAATTCGTTTGAATCTTATCCGTTTCTCTCCTTTATTTCCCAGTCCTAGAAAGTCTTCCACAATATATTTTGCTCAAGATTAAGAATTAGATAAAACCTGTTGTTTCTTATTATTAGGGAGAATGGACTTGGTAGTTTTTGTATTTTTCAATAGATTCGTAATTCAATGAGGTGAAGAATTTCGCACAGCATTCAAGATTACTGTTGTTTCTTATATCATTAAATCTTTGTGACACGCTTTAACAAAAATGTAGAACCTATAACAAATTCTTTTACAAGTCACTATAAAGGACATGAAGAGAAGAATTTACCTTCCAGAACAAAATGACTCCTGATGAACAGTGTGTGGGGATTTCCTTATATGTATTAAACTTTCGACCTTTGAATATTTTACAGTTGTGTGTGCTTGTACTTTTATTTCTAATGAAGAATTTGGCACCAATTAAACCTTTGAAAAGGGATTTTTTTTCTGTTTAAAAAAAAAGTATGTTTTGTGACCAGGAGAATTGGCTCTGTAAGAAATGAGCAGGGGGACAGGTTAATTTGTTACTAAATGGATATTTCCTTCCATTTCTTATTATATCTGCCCTTTTATCAATGAAGTGACAGTGAGACCCCAAAAATGAGAAGTTAGTCACAATGATCCCTTATGGCTTTTAAAAGATTTAACTGCTCGTGGAAGGTCAAACACTTGAATTACGAATGGCTTCCTCATAAAAAGTGGCCTCCGTTTAGGTGGGGAGCATTCCCACTGGACTTATGATATAGAGTCTTTAAATTGCTGTTTTCTATTTCACCATAAATCAGACTGCTGCTGTCAGTGTACTGAATTAAGAGATGAACAAATGTCATGTCGGCTTGGCACTCTCTAAAGAATGTGTTTTTTAGAGAAATATTTGCAAATGACTGTTGGGTTCCTGGGCAAGCCAACGAGAGCCTGTATTTATAGGAGAACAGAGAAAAGTAAAGGGAAGAAAACAAAGAATAAGAGCAGATCCCAAAGCCAGGATTCTTGGTGGTGTCGTAGGGCTGCACCTAAATAGTAGCTGGGCACAGGGAAAATGATAAGATGTGGTTGACTCCACATTTGTATTCAGATGAAAATAAACCTTAAGTAAGGGCCACTTTAAACGTACAAAAAAAGAAAGAAAAAAGAAAAATCACCAAAGAGCCATATTTAGCCTGAGGGTAGGTGTATGTGTTTCCTTTGTAATTACAGTGGTTTTCTTTGCACTTTTTCCAGCATTTTTGGGGCATAGCAACTAAAATTCCATAAAACATTGCTGAAATATCTGCACCATAAATGTGCAAACTCCACATGCAATTGTGGAGACTCATTCAGGTGGACGTGGATATTCTTGTATCTACCCTGAAATGAATCCCACCACTAGGAAATAATTCCTTTGATTTAAATGATTGTCTCATGCACCGGTCAGCAATTTTCAGTTTAATGAGAGAAATCTAACTCAAGTTAAAGGTGAAAGGTAATTTAATGGATTGATTAATGTAAAGTCCAAGGACCGAGTTGGGAGGGTTACCATATGTTTTAGTTTGCCTGGGCAAATCCCAATTTGGGCCTGTTTTTCTGAGTTAAGCATTACCAGCAGCTCCTTTTACTTTCAGGTGTCCTGGTTTGAGTCAAGAAATACATGATAATGCTCCGTTCAGGCCTAGTTAGAACAAGTGATGTGGGAGAGGGCAGGGAAGTGCTGGGTAGAGAAGAGCAGGGTCTCTGACGAGGGCTCCACCCTCAGGCCTGTTCTCAGGGACCTAAGTGAGAACAGGCGCTCCTGTTTTCATGCCCAAATGTTGCATTTTCCAAGGCCACTGTGGCCCACCATGGTCCCATCCTGTGCCCATATAAACCCGAGACCTCATCGGACACACACATAAGCAGCTGAACGTTGAGAGGAACAGAGGAACAGAGTGGTGGAGAGTGGTGGGGTGGCGTGGCAGAGAAAAAGGGAAGTGTCTGAACGTTAAGCAAGGACAGCCGCATTCCAGGGGAAGATTACCTTCCCACTCCATTCCCCTCTTCCAGCTCCCCATCCACCTCTCCGAGAGCCACCTCCGCCACTCAGTAACACCTTGCACTCATCCTTCAAGCCCACATGTGATCCGATTTTGCTGGTACACTGGGCAGGAACTCAGGATACAGAAAGCTGTCCCACTGGCTCTCTGCCCTAGCGATAAGGCAGAGGGGCTTATTGAACTGATTAACACAAGTTGTCTGCAGAGGGCAAAGCTGAAAGAACACACCGTAACACACAACCACTTGAGCTTTGGGACTGGCAGACACCCACCCATAGATGGTGCTGTGGGGTTGGGGCCCAAAAGCCGTCCCCACGACCACTGCACCTGCCTGTGTGCTTGTTCCCCCTAGGGGCAGGAAACCCAGGGCGCCATACCCCTGTCACAAGTGCGGTGACAGGGATAAGGGAACTCTCTCCTTTCACAGGGAGTCTAAGAATATGTCAGAATTCTTTTTCTCTGTTTCCTGGCTCTGTGTGCTTCTGTGTTTGATGTCATTCTAAAATTGGGTTTAGGTGGCTGGAAATTGGCTACTGACATCCCTAATCTTATAGCCTAATGATCTAACAGGAAGATACCTTTTTTCTCTTAGTATCCACAAGTAAAAGCTCATGGAATTACTCTAATTCCAGTTATCATCCCAGCAGGAAAACAGAAAGCACATTAAGTATTTAAAATAAAATTTTAAAGCGGATAATTGGTTTCGTGGTGTTTAACAAACTCACAGACAAATTAGAGAATGCAGCAGGAAATGTAGAGATTAGCAAAATGAGAAAGTAGATACCTCTCTTAGGTCACAGAGATAAAGTAAGAAGAAATTCCGTAGCCAGGGCCTGCGGTTATCTCCACTGATGGATGAATGGATAAAAAAATTATGATCACACACACACACATACACACACACACACAGCATGGAGGACTATTCAGCTTTAAAAAAGGAGGTACTGCTATTTGCAACAACATGGATTAACCTTAAGGGTATTATGCTAAGTGAAATAACTCAGACACAGAAAGAAATATACTACATGATCCCACTTATATGTAGAATCTGAAAAGAAGTCAAACTCATAGTAACAGAGAGTAGAATGGACTGGGAGTGTGAAGTTGGGGGGATGGGGCGATGTTGCTCAAATGGTACAAACATTCAGTTACGGGATAAATACATTCTGGAGATACAATGTACCGCATGGTGACTATAGTTAATAACAGTGTCTTATACACTTGAAATTTGCTGAGTAGCAAAAGCAATATTCACAAAGCATTATCTTTTACAAAACCAAAATTCATAATTCCCTAACTTTTCAGTATTGTCTATTATCCATAATCCATGCTCTTTGCCTGAGTATGTAGAATTTTACAAAACTAATGACAGTACCTGATTTGATTTTCACTTATTACCTAGTTATGCGGTCTTCTTAACAATTGTGTAATATAATTTGCTAATTTGTTTCCCTATTATTGTATATTTGGATCATTTTAATATTTAACATTGTAGTGACACTGTGATGAATAAATTAGTACATGCAGTTTTTCCTTTCTTTTTCATTATTCCTTAAGATAAATTCTCTTGACTCAGATAAATGTGCCAAATTCTCTTGACTAGATAAATTTAGGTTCCTAATGTATACTGGTATATTGTTTAGAAAACATTGCAAGAACGTATAACGTCATCAACATTTGGAGAACCATAAACTTTTTTTAATATAGTTGTTTATTTTGGTATTTTTATTTGTATTTCTTTGCCCATTTTCAATTGAGCTATTGTAATTTTTTTTCTCACAAATGTGTATTTCTTATTTATTATAGATCTTTTAGCCTTTTAACTATTACATTTGGTGAAAATATTTCTTCCAGTTTATTGTTTTCTTTTCTTTTTAGAATAATGAAATGATTACTCTGGATTTGATTGGAAATGTCCGAAAGATTAATAGAGCATTTAGCAATTTCTGAGTTTATGTGTCCTTACCCAGGCAGAATAATTTTTCATGTTAGATTAAGAACTATGTTAAGAACTACGCAGCAACTTATAAAATGTAGAACAGTGGCATAAATGTGCCAAGTGAGATCAAATGACTAACGTATGACACATGACATCTCTAACCCTTCTTTACATCAGAAATTGGGTAGGGCTCCATGACAAAGTTATTTTTTCCTTTCAAATGTTTTCTGTCTCTTTGTGTCCACTTGCCTTTTCTTGAAAAGAAAACACAAAATCTTGGATAATTTTGATTAGCAATTGTTAATTACAAAAAATTTTAAAAACCACAAAAAGGTTCAAAGTAATGTGTGTCATCTACATTATTTCATTTACATGTTACCTATTATAATGTGTACTTGAAAAAAAGATATAAAAGTTGCTAAAACACTGATTAAGAAGTCAGGAGTAAGGTAAAATAAGAATAGGAACAAAAAATATGACGCCAGGGATGAGAGTAATACCCAAGAATCATAATCTTGTAATTTTGCTAGGCGTCAGCCACAAATTAGACTGTAAGCTTCCTAACACTCAACATAAATATAGAAATGTTATACAAGTCTATCTCTTAACAAGCAAACACACCACAATTTCTTGGCAAAAATACTATTATTTTTATAGTACGTGAAATTGGCCTTAAGTTTCTTTGAAAACGTCCATTTGAATATATTACCAAATCAGAGGGCAAACTATGTTGAATGAGCAGAGATCAAGATGAATTGTTATATTACATTTGTAAATTCAGTGTATTCTCATACATGCCTGCAAGTCTGCCAAGTGCATACACTGAAAAGGTATGTATAATCAGTATTGCTCTGAAGTTAAACAATACTATGTACACATAAAGACACACACTTAATGCACCACAGGAAACTTTAGTATCAAAAGTGGATCAGTGAGGAGTGTTTTTTTGTTTTGTTTTTGTCTTTTGTCTAATATTTGTGTTCCTTAATTTTGCCTGGTGAAATTAGTTTTCATTTTGTTTGCTTTTTTCATTTTTAAATTAACTTTATTGATGTATGGTTTATATACAATAAAATACACTCATTTTAAGTGAATAATTAGATGAGTTTTAACAAATTCATACCCCTGTGAAACCACTGTGCCAGACAAGATTAAACATGTTTCCATGACTGCATAACATTCCTTCATGCTTCTTCCCAGTTAAACCTGTCCCCTATTCCCAGCCCGGCAACCACGGATCTGCTTTCTATCACTAGATACACACAGTTCTGTCTCCTCCAGAATATCACACGAATCATACAGTATGTCCTCTTCTGAGTCTGGGTTCTCTCTCTCATGTTATTTTTGAGATTCTTCTATATTGCTATGTGTATCAGTGGTTAGTGTCTTTTTATTGCTGAGTAGTATTTAATTGTTTGGATATACCACAATTTGTTTATGCATTCACCATTTCATGGGCATTTTGTTGTTTCCAGGTTTTGACTATTATGAATTAAAGTGCTATGAGCATTGTTATACACGTCTTTGTGTGGATATAGTTTTTTCTCTCTCTCTTTTGAAATACCAGGCCATGTGCAGTGGCTCACACCTGTAATCCCAGCACTTTGGGAAGTGAGGATTGCTTGAGCTCAGGAGTTTGAGACTAGCCTGGGCAACATGGTGAAAACTCATCTCTGAATCTAGAAAAAATTTGAAAATAAGAAATCTGTAGTGAAATTGCTGGGTCATAGAGTAAGTGTATATTTATCTTTATAAGAAACCACCGAACAGTTTTCTAAAATGTTTGTACCATTTTATGCTCCCAACAGCAATATATGAAAGTTTGGAGTGAATTTTTGAAGTCCAATTTGTGAATTATTTCACAAACTGGAAATAGTTTATTGATCTTTTTTGTAAACTACTGATCATATTTCTAAAAAATTTCCATATATGTTAACCCCTTAACAAAAAGAAGAAGAAAAAGCAACACAGATTGGTACGACCTAATGCTGTTATCTTTTACAAAGTATTTCTCATAGAGCTATAGTTCAATTCTTATCTGTATTTTTCTTGCAACTTTGCAAGTTGGTGCTTTTGTACACGTGGAAGTGTGACCTTTATAATTTGCTGAACTTTAATTTAAGCTGCTATATAACCATGATATAACAACTGAGACTTTATGGACCTTTGTGATAAAGAAAAGAAAATATTTCTGGCCCAGTACTCAATAGGCAATAGCAGGGTAAAGAAGCATTCTGGACTGGGAGTTGTAATCTCAGCTATATGTTACCTGTGGCAAGACATTTGCCCCTCTAGGCATCAGAACCTGAGGCTCTGTCTCTGTAAAGGAACTGGCAAGACTAAATTTCCTCCTGTCTCTCAAATTATGTGACTGTTACTGCAGGCTGAAATTGTTCTGAAATTAACTTGAAATATTTTCCCATCTAAGTAACACATGAGTGTATTTTCCTTAAACAACAACAACAAAGAACAACAAACTAGTGTTCCAGATAGAGCTAAAGTCCCCTTTGATCACTACGACTAAATCCATGCCCTTTCGGCTTTTTCCTCTTTTCCCCAGAGTTAACCAGGGTAATGAGCTTTGTGTGTAAACTTTCAGATTTTAAGAAATATGTACATACATTATATACTCATAGCAACTCATAGTGCTCTGTACTTTCTTTTACATAAACGGTATAAGGAACTGTGTCAGTGGTCCCTAAGACCACTCGCAGGTTTGATGAATCACTAGGCTCACTCATGAGACTCAGCAAAGAGGCACACTCATAAGACTCAGCAAAGACTCACATTCATAGCTATTATTTATTACAAAGGGATATAAAGCAAAACTAGCAAAGGAAAACATTGTATGGGGAGAAGTGCAGAGGAAACCAGAGCAAGCTTCCAGGAGTTCTCTTCCAGTGGAGTCACATGGGATGCACTTAATTTCTCCAGCAACAAACTGACAACGTGTGAAATATTGTCGACCAGGAAAGCTCATGAAAGATTCAGTAATCTGGTTTTTACTGGGGCCTGGTCACATAGGCCCTCTGCCTGGCTAAAAATTCTAGACTTCAAGAAAGCAGGTATTCGGCATAAATCACATTGTACAAACAGTTTCGACACAGTTCACCATTCTTACCAAATAATGGGATGAGAACATTCCTAAAATCCAATTTCCCAGACACCAGCCAAGGGCCAACCTTGCAAGTGGGCTTTTCTAGGGACAGCAGTCTTAGGCTGCTATGTTTTTTTTGCACACTAATGTAACTTTCTAAAAGTTGTTTTTTGCACTCATCAAAATGTTTTTGAGCTCTAATTGTATGCGTGTATACATTTATTTTAACTGCTCTAAAGTCTTTCACTTGAAAACAAAACATTAATGGGTGTGTTCTTATGTGCATTTCTCTGGTACACTGAATGAAATGGTTGTGTCATAAGGCATTTTAGATGTTGATACAAACCATTTAATGTCCCCATAACAAAGTATGAATACTTATTCTACCACATACTTCTTAAAAAAGTGTTATGAAACTATTTTATTTTTCTCAGAAGAATGTGTAAAAAATTGTATCTCATTGTGGTTTTACTTTGCATTTTTTATTATAAGTGACTTTTTATTGAAATGGCTTTTTGAGAATGATGTTTAATTATGCATTTATATGGAGGAACTAAAAGGAGGATGATTGGCATAAATGTTAGATTAGAGACGCGAGTGTCTCCAAGTACCCAGAGTTTGTTTTGCCTCTGACATGCATGATTCCTAAACTCTGGCAACTAGGTTTTTCATTCATTCATTCTTCATTCTTTCTTTTTTTTTTTTTTTTTGAGACAGAGTCTCACTCTGTCACCCAGGCTGGAGTACAGTGGTGTGAGATCATAGCTCACTGAAGCCTTGACCTCCTTGGGCTCAAGGGATCCTTCTGCCTCAGCCTCCCAAGTAGTTGAGACTACGGGTACATGCCATCATGCCTAATTTTTTTGATTTTTATTTTTAGTAGAGACAGGGTCTCACTGTATTGCCCAGGCTGGTCTCAAACTCTGGGTTCAAGTGATCATCCTGCCTTGGCCTCCCAAAGTGCTGGGATTACAGGGATGAGCCACTTCACCGGGCCCAGGTTTCTTAAATGAGCCTAACAAAGCTACTCCTGATCAAATGAAAAGTTATACCTTCTTGCACATCTCATGGCATTTGTATGAGTCTACTAGGGCTACTATCACAAAACACCATAGACTGGGTGGCTTAAACATCAGAAATTAATTTTCTCATAGTTCTGGAGGCTGGAAATCAAAATGTTGGTGAGTCTGGTTTCTTCTGAGGGCTCTCTCCTTGGCTTGCAGAAGGCTGCCTTCTTGCTGTGTCTTCACATGGTCTCTCTTCTGTGTGCTCCCATCTCTGATTTCTCTCTGTGTGTCCTAGTCTCTTCTGATAAGCACATCAGTCATATTGGATTAGGGGCTCACCCCAATGTTAACCACTCTTTAAAGAACCCATCTCCAAATACAGCCACATTTTGAGGTACTGGAGATGGGGGTTCAATATATGAATTTTGGCAGGAGGATGTAATTCAGCTCACAATTGCATTTTTCTTTCAACTTGAACTCTAACAGGTAATTTAGCTGAGAGATAACTTAGCACTGTCTCCAGGGGACGTAAATAAGGAAAAGTGAATGATTTCAAATTACTCAGAGACATAATCCTACATGCCTAGGGAGTTAGGGACTTACCCATAACAGTTGCTCCTTTTTTTCTGGGAGCTTGCTCTGTACAATGGCAGGTAACTTAGTTTTCATTATTTTATTCAATAAATATGTATTGAATATTTAGATCAGCCTCTAGGGATACAAAATCTAGGAAGAACTACCTTTGAGAGTAGTTTCTCTAAAAAGAGGTTGGACAAAGAGCCCCAAGGTAAGGCAAAAACATTTTAGGGTCTTCATGGATGTGAAGCTGGTAGGACAGGTTGAAGTATTTTCCTTAGCTTGTACTAAGAATCACTCACTCAAAGGTACAAAGTAAGAAAATCGTCCCTTTCTCCTTCACTATCTCTGCATAGGGTGACAGCTTCCTGTGTTCACACAAGCAGATCTTTACATTTAGCCAGAGGAGGCGGGGCTGAGCTGACCAGCTGGTCCCTCTTTTGTCCTCAAGATTCCCCTTTTGTTTGGAGTTCTCTGATTTAGCTAACTGCTGCCACAATAGAGCTGATTCTCAGCAAGGGACATAACTTCTCATTTGAAATTCTCATCCAAGGAGGAACGTACACCCTTTCCTTGGTTCCTCTGAGGGTAGATGAGATGACTCAAATTTTCAAAATGATTTATACTAAGTACTAAAGAAGAACATGACAAAACATAAACTTTATCTAACTTGCTAACAGGGCTCATAGTCTTTGTCTCATTTCTTGTCCAGTCCAAGAATCCCATTTTCATTCTTAGGATTCTTCCCCCCTTTCCAGGTGAGGAGTTTTAGCTACACAGACTTTCAGGGAGAAAGAGCAGGTGGTAGGTAAGTTGGTTGGTCGACTCTTTCTGTTAAAGCCACAGTGTAAGTCTTCACTCTTCTTCAGATGAAACATGGAAAATAACTTCTGTGCTGCAGAATCTCCTATCTCTCCTTGCTATAGTCTAGGTCAAAGGTATTTCCTTATACTGCTTATCCTTACTTCACATATTCTCAATTTCATATACTTCCATTAAGCAGTATTTTCTTTCTTTCTTTTTCTTAGCTGTTCTTTGGTAGAAATAAATAGTATTTTCTAGTGCAAGACTATTCTCAAGTGTTCATTTAAAACCAAATTCATCTAGCTGTAGAAAAGAAGGCCACTATGTATCTACAGACATAGTATAAGAGACCATGTTCTTGGTAAGTAGGTAACTGGTTCAATTCAGGTTATGGCTCTGTCACCAGTTATCACCTGTATTTATTTGGAGCCTAAGTACATAGATGTGGATCAGCTTTGACTTGAGAAATCACCACAACCCCACCTCTCAAGTTCCACAGTGGTAGCTGGGAACAAGTTTTAATATTAAACAAGACTTTACTGATGGCTAGGGAATGAAGTATAAGGGAATTACAACATAAAGAACCTTAAGCTGCTTTCAGAGTCCGTGAGTTCCAGCCTTTCCACAAGGCCAGCTTATGAGTTCCTCTCTTCCTAGCTTACAGATGACCATAGTGACAGGGACCAGCTTATTTCTCCTCAGCAGCAGGACTCTTGAGTGCCCCCTCACTGGAGATCCTCAACAGATATTCTTTTCACTTTATAACAGGCCAAGGTTCATCTCCTTATCTCCTGCCTCAGGATCTGACCTCTTTTTAGGGAGAATAACAGTAGCATAATTCACCTCCTTCAGGGAGTATTTTACTTTTGTCATATGGTTGTAGTTTTACTCCATCCCAAACCATCTTAATGACACGATACTATTATCTGACAGCAATGCATCTCCCCAAATCTGTATTATTCAGTTTTTTTTTAAAAAAGCAATAAATACCATTATTGAAGAGCAATCAGGAGCTGTTTTTCATTTCTTCTGCAGTATTCCACTCCCTTATCCCTGTAAACAATTGCTCAAAGGGCAATACAACTGTTGGAAAATACAAATCAGAAGAGAACAGTCTAAACTTACATTATTTCACTCTCACACAGAAGTTTCAGAGACTTACACCTGAAGCAGATCACACTATTTATAGTACTAAAAGAACACAAGTTCTCACTCTGAAATGCCTGAATTTACTCCAGATCCTTTAGGAGTATCTGGTGTTAAAGCAAACTACATATGGCCTGAGAAGGGCTCCATACTTTTATATTTGAATCCTTGTGGATGAACTGTCACCTAGCTTAACAGAAAAGACTGAAAAACTAACTTAGGAGTATTTGTCTATAACAATAACTGAGTCTTGGCCAATTCCAGCTGCCACACGTCAATCACCCATAGTTCAATCACTCATAGACTGCTAAGTGTTCAAAGTGTGTTCAAGTAAGGCAAACGCCAACTTGTAACCAATCCAGCTGTTTCTATACTTCACTGCTGATTTCTGTATATTTCCCTTTTTTTGTCTATAAACCTTCTACCATGTAGCTGTGCTGGAGTCTGTGAATCTGCTCTGATTCTGGGGCTGCCCAATTTGTGAATCGTTCATTGCTCAATTAACTCTTTTAAATTTAATTCGGCTTAAGTTTTTCTTTTATAGCTGGTAAACAACTGGAGACCAGGTAGGGCCTAAATGCTTTACTTGTCGGCTTAGTCTCCACCTTTGAAGTCACAAGGATTGTCTGCTTAGCCAAACTTCGGGGTCCTGAGCCTTCTCCTAGGCCCATCTGTGCACCTCCTTGGAAAATTCAGTTTTAGCAAGGAACCTTGTTAAGTCAGTGTAGTAAGAACCCCTCACCCTTGATCAGGCTCCTCATCCGCCACCACCCCCCAGGTGATGTGTGATTATCCTGACTTATCTTCATCTAGAATCCTGTTGTGTTGGATTAGCCGGAATCTCCCTTGCTCCTCTTAGTAATTTTCCATCCACTGGCTGACCCCCACCCCTTGGCTATAAATTCCCACTTGCTCATACTGTATTTCTATTTGAACACGTAAGGGAGAAGGGAAGAGTACGTAGGGCACACTCAAATGCCTTATCTTCCAAAATTCACTTCAGGAATCTTTGGCCTCAATTTCCCAGCTTTTGTCCTTTAAATAGTTACAGATTTGTCTTGTCTCATAAACGCTGTCAGGTTTCCCTGCTCAATTGGAAACTCCTTGCTCACCAACTGACCCACCGCCATTCCTAGAACAGGGCTTGGCAAAGGGTAGGCTCCCAATAACGAATGAATGGATTTGTAGAAGAAAAGCGTTGTTTTTTTTTTTTTTTAGCTGTTACTACAATGGTCAACAACTAAAACGACAAAAACCACTTAAAGATGGACAGACGCCTAACAGCAACCGGCTCTTACAAAGTCTAGAACAGCGCACTACGCCTCCGGAAACACACGCTTTTAAGAAAACCGGAAGTGCCTGGTCACGCCCCGCGCATGCGTGCATCGGTTCAGCTCACTTCCTATACCCAGTCATCCAGTGCGAAGGTGGGGACTCTCCGGCCGGACAAGGCAGCCGGGTTCTAGCCAGCTCTGCGCGGCACGCCGTCGCGCATGCGTCCTCGGTAGGTCCGCTCGCGGTGAGGCGGGGCGAAAGGACATTTTTTTTCTTGCACCCGCCTCTCTTCTTCCCTCACCTGCCACGTACAGAGCCGGAGTTCTTGCTAGGCTTGTTGGGTCAGTGCGATTGGCCGGTGTCCGCGCGAGCCTGGGAGCCAGGTGCGGCAGTCGCGGAGGGCAACCGAGCGGGCCGTGACCACCGCCTCGCCGCGACGCCCCAGCTCTGTGGCCTCGCGTCGGCGCAGTCATTGGAGACCGGCGGAGAGACGGCGGCCGCGGCCTCTGCAAGCCGGTACGACCGCTAGAAACTGGGGGTGCGGCCGCTGTCTCCGAGGAGGCCAGGAGACAAGGAGGCGCTGGGAGGCCCTCGCTCGAACCGCCCGGCAGCTGGGGTCGGAAGCGCGCAGCGGTGGGCCTGGAGGGAGGAGGGGGCCGGAGGGAGGACGGGCGGGGCCTCGCATGGAGGGAGGGGAAGGGAGTCGCGGGGGAGGGGAGGGGAGAGAGGAAGCCCCTGGCCGCGCTGGCAGGGAGACGCACCCCAAGGGCTCCGGTAGGCGGGTGAGCCAGCTAATGCCTTGGTGCACGTCCGCCCGGCTCCAGGGGTTTGGATTGAGAGGAGGGGGGCTTTGGGAGGTCTGGGGTGGCCGGCGCCCAGTCCCCGAAGGAACTCGGAAGGGTGAGAAGGGCGTGGAGTGGTGCCTATGGGAATAAGTTGATTGGGGTCACTGAATCGGAGCATTGTTCCTTGGCTAAGTTGGCGCTTAATGAAGCGCCAGCTGAAGGCCCAGCCTGATTTTATAGTGATGATTATACCTAACTTGAAGAGTTTGCTTTACTGGACACTATAGTAAGTATTTTAGATGCACCATCTCATTTAATCATCGTAAGGGTCCCTCCACATTCAGATGTTGTGATTTCCGTTTCGAATGTGATGAAAGTGAGCCTTCAAGAACTTAAGACCACATAGCTAGTAGTGGCGATCTTTACCGTCTTGGTACACTGCCTCTGAGGCAGGATTTGAGGCCTCTTACATTCTTCGGAATAATTACAGGTTGACTTGGCTTACTGTTTGTTGAAGGAAACTGCTCCCCTCAGGAGGTGCCTAAGCCACAGCTTCTGAAATTAAGCAGGGTCTTACCCTTAGACTTAGTAGAGCCAGAAGTGTGGCCACTGAACCTAGATCCTGGTTCAGGAGGCAGGCTTTTTATATGACCTTGGGCATGCCAGATTATTCCCAGTGCTGAGAAAAGTGTTCCCGTTGGAGGGTTATGTTATATAAGTTAGAGGCCGAGTTGTTTCTGGACTTCATAGCAGGAGGGGCAAGGACAAGATGGGAGAAAAGCTTTTTGTAGGGCTCTTACTGGCAGTTCTAGGAACTAGTTAATACCAGTTTCTGCTTTGGAAGAGAAAACGATACCAGAATTCTGTATATGAAGAAATGTTGGGATGGGATTTCCCCCTGAAGGGAAACTTTTGTTGCACACTTGTGTTTACTCTGAGGAGGTGACTGCACGAGCTAGCGACAGCTTTAGAAAATAAGCATTGGTTCCTGGCCACAAGGAGTTTACAATCAATGGGAAACACAAAAAGTAAATTTGCAGGCAAACATGACAGATAGAAAGTATACTTGACTCAAATGTTAAATCTGTTGAAATTGGGCACCATCCCCCCTACCGCAGTCAGAAGACATATCATCAGTTATATTCGAAGCTGGAATTTTTTTCTTAATTAAAGTGTGTCTGATGGAAGTCACTTCTAGCTACATAAAGAAGGTACAGTGTGAAGGTCTGACCCAAAACTGATCTATATTACAGCTTTTTTCTCCCGCTCCATTTCTCAGAACTTTATTGTTCCTCGTCTTATGTGCAGGGAACAAAAATTCTATAAATACTATAGGCACTTTTCTGGACGCTGCTGGGAAAAGATAGTACCAGCTCACTGAAGCTAAGCACTGGTTCCTTTTACATTATTGCTGGTTTACACATCTTGTAGGAAGGAGAAGATAACAAATACTTTGATTTATTGAAAGGTCTTTGTTAGGCTGCCAGAGCAAACAAGATGGAATATTTACCATCTTGGTTTAGTAGTTATACTTTAGAGCTTGGCACATAGTAGATATTCAGTAAGTATTTCCTGAACTCAGAAGGCATTGCAGAAGGCAAAGAATTGGTTTATGAAGATTTCTGTTAATCACTGTTTTCATGAGAAGTCCATTGTGAGAACTGGCAGATAAAAAGCTAATTGTATTCTTATTTTGCATTAAGATAAGCATGGCATCCCTAGAGTGGAATGCAGTCCACTCTATTCTGCATTGACTTTAGAGTGTTATGTTTAGTTTTAATGACCCATTTCATTAAAGATTTATTAATAAAATATCTGTTCAGAGCATGGTGGGCGGGGGGTCTAAAGATAATTCATTTAAGGACTAGTTAGATGAAATGACCTAGGGTATTTATATGAAGAATAGTAGGACATTAATGTATAATATTCATGAAATTGGATTCATGAAAACTTTTTTCAAGTACTTGAAGGGTTGATATGTTGGGGGAGCAGGTGAGTGCTTTCATGTACCCAAAAGAATAAAGAATAGTTGCAGAGAAGTGCGGTGTTAATGAAACAACAGTTTTAGGAGGAGGAAACAGAAAGCTGCTAGTAGCAAGGTGGGAAGTTGAAACTAGAATGTTGTAGAACAAATAAGAGATCATATTCTTGGGGCAGGAGATGGAAGGAGTTGATGCTTAGAAAATGTTCAGCGATTATAGATAACATTCAGGAACATCTTGGCCTTGAGAAGACGAAATATTAACCCATTATTTGATCATAAGTATATTCTCCATTATTATCTAGCAACGATTTAACTTGCTAGAGAACTTCAACATTATTTTGAATTTAAAATTCCACAGTCATGGCCTGATTTGGTGGCTAACGCCTATAATCCCAGCACTTTGGGAGGCCGAGATGGGTGGATCACTTGAGGTCAAGAGTTGGAGAGCAGCCTGACCAACATGGTGAAACCCCGTTTCTACTAAAAAATACAAAAATTAGCCGGGCATGGTGGCGCATCGCTGTAGTCCCAGCCACTCAGGAGGCTGAGGCATGGGAATCATTTGAACCCGGGAGGCAGAGGTTGCAGCTAGCCGATATTGCTCCACTGCACTCCAATCTGGGTGACAGAGTGAGACTGCATCTCAAAAAAAAAAATAATATACAGTCATTACAGGATAGTCATACTGAATAAAATTAACTATTAAAATAAAACCTAAGGGAATATTCTTTAACAAATTAGTATTTAGTGGCTAGTTGTTTGTTACTGTCTTATTTAATAAAGTATGCAGTTAAAATCATACCCACCCAGGTGGGAAAGTTATGGAGTATGCAGCACAGTAGTGGATGGTCTTTAAAAGTTCAGGTGGGTATTACAAATTTGTCCTTTCTCCTCCAGTTCCTCCACATAGAGAGGAAATGAAAGAACATACTTGAGGCTCTATTTGAGTATTCAGTCTTCAGAGTTAGCATTTATCGTTGTAGGATAATAGAGTTTTGAAGCCAGTATTTATTTTTCCCTTTATTTAACAGCTGTTGAATGACTACTGGTCTGCTAGGCACTCTTGTAGGCTCTGGGAATATGAAAAACTTCCTACCGTCAAGTGGAAAAGACAATACAAAGTTATAAATTTTTAATGTCTGCTGGTGTTAAGTGCTTTGAAGAAAAATAAAGCAGGATAAGATAATGATGGGGGGAGCCATTTTTAATTAGATGGTTAGGAAAGACTTCTCAAAAGTTAACATTTGATAAGTAATCTGAATCATGTGAGGGCTACCAGAAAGGTTCAAGACAAAGGGAAAACTTGAAATGTGGGTGTAACAGGGGTGAATGAAGAAGAGAGGTAGGAAATGAAGTTAAATACTTGGCCAAGGGCCGGAGGCCAGATGATCTTACAGGTCTTAGTTTTTGAGATGGGAATGCATTGGAAGGTTTTGAACAGAATGATACTAGGTTTTATTTAACAGGATTAACTCTGGTGTGCTGAGACGAGATTAAAAGTGGGCAAAGGTAAAAAGCAGGCAAACTGGTTAGGAGTCTTTTCCAATCATTTAGGCAACTGATAACTGTGGCTTGAATCACATTGATAGCAGTGAAGGTGCTGAAGTGGTTGGACTCCAGAGTTATTTTAAAGGTAGTGGCAGCCATATTTTGTTGGTAGTTTGGATGTAAGGTTTGAGAAGAAGATCAACCAAGATTTTTTTTGTCTTACACAACTCAGAGGAAGTGAGATCGGGAAGCCTATAGCAGAGGCATAGGTGGAAGATTAGGCATTGTATTTTTATGTAAAGGAAAATCTACGTGGTAATGTCAGATAAACAGTTAAACATGTAGATAAAATAATAGTAGACATAAAATCAGAGCTTATTTTATTATCTCTACAGTAAAGTAATGTTGCCTCCAGGCCATTTTAACATAAATATGGTAACATGGGGATAATGAATCTTCTGGAGGCCAGAGTTTCTTAGCGTCTAATCGTAGCTCTCAACTTTTAAGAAATGTTTTGTTGTTTAATTATCAAAACCACTTTTATCAGTCTTTCTCTAGAGTTCTATATATAGAACATCCTGGAGTCCACCATGAACGGACAGTTGGATCTGAGTGGGAAGCTGATCATCAAAGCTCAACTTGGGGAGGATATTCGGCGAATTCCTATTCATAATGAAGATATTACCTATGATGAGTTAGTGCTAATGATGCAACGAGTTTTCAGAGGAAAACTTCTGAGTAATGATGAAGTAACAATAAAGTATAAAGATGAAGGTAAGGGTGTTTTTAAAGCTATTTTTAAAAGTTTGTTTGTTTGTTTGTTTGTTTGTTTGTTTATAAAGAGGCAGAGCCTCTCTGTTGCCCAGGCTGGAGTACAGTGGTGTGATCATAGCTCAGTGTCACCTTGAACTCCTGGGCTCAAGCAGTCCTCCTGCCTCGGCCTCCCAAAGTGCTAGGATTACAGGAATGAACTACAATACCTGACCTTAAAGTCTTAAGTATTGTATGTGTTATTTTGCCCATTTTTATTGGACTGTTTTTTTTTTTATCATTTGAAAATAGCTAAGTGGTTTATTAGAAGGGAATTTTAAGTGTTAGAACATTTTCACATTCATTTTTACAAGCATTATTTTCTCCTTTTGTCCATATAATTCTGGTTTCTTTTAGCTTAAATTTTTTTTTTTTCTATTCTTATTTTCCAAAGTGAAAGAAAGGTTGTAGTATGTATTGAATGAAAAAGGATTTCATGGTCAACTAAGTATGGGAAAGCTGTTTTAAACAAAGACAAAAGTGTTTTTGTAGGAATTTTCAGAGTATGTAATGTGCTTACATAAGTTTTCAAAAATTTGTAGTGTACAGTGTTCCCAGACTTATTTGTTGACAAAAGTCTTTTTATGAAAATAGGTTTTGCATGAAAAATGTTTTAGCAAACACATTGGTTAGAATTATAGTACTAGACTATGTTTCCTATTCTTTAACCTGCCTTCTTTCTTAACATTTCTGCTGAAATTTTCTCTTTAGGTGGTTACCAGTGGGGGGTGTGTGTGTGTGTGTGTGTGTGTGTGTGTGTGTAAAATATGTATATATTAATATATATATATAATATATACACATACACATATATTTTATTGCACTTTAGGTTCTGGGGTACATGTGCAGAACATGCAGGATTGTTGCATAGGTACATACATGGCAATGTGCATTGCTGCCTCCATTCCCCTGTCACCTATATCTGGCATTTCTCCCCATGTTATCCCTTGCCAACCTTCCTACCCCCCTGCTGTCCCTCCCCTATTCCCTGCCAACAGACCCCAGTGTGTGATTTTATATTGAACTTACTTGCAGTGTATTTCATCTTGACCTCACTATTTAGCACTGTATCCACACCATCTTTGTTAAATACTTTTACCATCTCTGACACTGCTTAACCTGATTTTCTTATCACTAATAATAATATAATACATATAATGTTTATGTTAGTGTTGGCTTAAAATAATGCCAGCAGATATAATTAGAAATCTTACAATCTGAGTAGTTTAACAGTCGAGAAATCTTTCAGATATCCAGGCTGAAAGAAGCTGTTAACTTAAACACATTGCTCATAAGGCTCACCATAGGCATTGACATTGGCAGGCAGATAAGTGAAGACAGAGTATGAAGAATCATATGGGAGATTTTACTCACTAGGCCTGATGGTGTTGTATGTCATTTCTGCCGTTATCACATTGGTCAGTACCCAGTTACATGACTCTGCTAAGAGGCAAATTGGTTGGGAAGTGTAGTCCCTGACTGAGCAGCCACTTTGCACAACTTATGCTGTGGAAGAGAAGAGTGAATCACTGGTGATCAGTTAAATTGGCCATCTAGCTATCGGTATAATTCTCCTTTCTTTTTGTGATGTGTAGTCTAAGCACCCAAAACAAATTTTTGAGAGTTGCCCATGTGAAACAATAAAGGAGAGCATTTTTTTTTCCTGTTTTCTTCTGCTTATAATACATTGACTTTCACCTCTGTGACTTTGAAATGTGAGCCTTAATTTGATCAACCTTTCTTTTTTTTTAAGACAGGGTCTGACACTGTTGCCTAGGTTAGAGTGCAGTGGCGTGATTATACCTAAACTCCTGTCCACAAGCAATACTCCCCACCCGGCCTCCCAAAGGCATAAGCCACCATGCCTAGACTACAATTCAGATTTTTAACTTTTTTTTTTTAAACAAAGTCCTAAGAGTGCTTTTTTTGGGTTGTTGTTAAATTTTGTTTTAATTGACAAATAATAGTTGTACATATTTATGGGTTACATAGTAATGTTTCAATACATATAATGGGAATAGATCAGGGTAGTCAGCATATCCATCATCTCAAAATATTTATGTCTTTGAATTAGAAGCATTCAATATTCTCCTTCTAGCTATTTGAAATTATATAATATGTTATTGTTAACTGTAGTCATCCTATAGTTCTATAGAACACTGGAACTTACTCCTTCTATCTAGTTGTAATTTTGTGTCTTTTAATAAATCTCTCCCTATCTCTGTTTTCCCCTACCCTTTGCAGCCTCTACTGTCCTCTGTTCTGCTTTTTACTTGTATGAGATCAACTTTTTTTAGCTTCCACATATGAGAGAGAGAGAGCATGTGGTATCTTTTTAACTTAATGTCTTCTAGTTCCATCCATGTTGCTGTGAATGACAGGACTTCATTCTTTTTTATGGCTGAATTGTATTCTATTGTGTATATATACCATATTTTCTTTATCATTTCATCTGTTGTCAGACATTTAAGTTGATTTCGTATCTTGGCTATTGTGAATAGTGCCGCAAATAAATATGTGAGTGCAGATGTCTCTTCAGTATACTGGTTTCCTTTCCTTTATAGAAATACCCAGTAGTGGCATTGCTGAATCATGTGTTAGTTCTATTTATAGTTTTTTGAGGAAACTTCATGCTGTTCTCTCCATAGTGGCTGTACTGTTTACATTCCTACCAACAGTGTATAAGAGTTCCCTTTTCTCTGCATTCTTGCTGACATTTGTTATTTGTCTTTTTGATAATAACCGTCGTAACTGGGGTGAACTTCATTTTGCTGATACGTGTGCATTACCCTGATGATTTGTGATGTTGAGCGTTTTCTCATATATTTATTGGCCATTTCTTTGTCATCTTTTGAGAAATGTCTGTTCAGATTATTTGCTGATTTTTCAATTGGATTGTTTTCTAGCTGTTGAGATGTTTGAGTTCCTTGTATATTCTGAATATTAATCCTCTGCCAGATGAGTAGTTGTATTTCTTCCCATTCTGTAAGTTCCCATTTCACTCTGTTGATTGTTTCCTTTGGTATGCAGAAAAAATTTCCAGTTTGATATAATTACATTTGTTTATTTTTGCTTATATTGACTATGCTTTTGAGGTCTTATTCATGAAATCTTTTCCTGACCTATTAAAGAGTTTATCTTTTTCCTAACGACTGTTCTCGGTGCTTTTGTCAAAAGTCAGTTGGCCATAGATAACATGGATTAATTTTCAGGTTCTCTATTCTGTTTAATTTTTCTATGTGTTCTGTTGATCTGTGTGTTCTCTTGGTCAATGGGTCTGTTCTTATGCCAGTTCTGTTGGTCTGTGGGTCTGTTTTTATGCCAGTCTATGCTTACTATAGCTTTGTAGTGTATTTTGAGGTCAGGAAGTATGATACCTTCACCTTTGTTCTTTGCTCAGTATTGCTTTGACTGTCTGGGGTTTGCAGTTCTATACAAGTTTTAGGATTTGTTTTAAAATTTCTGTGAAGAATGTTATTGGTATTTTGATAGGGATTGCATTAAATCTGTAAATTGCTTTGAGTAGTTTTGTCATCTTAACAGTATTAGTTCTTCTAATCTCTAAGCATGGGATATCATAACATATGTATGCTCTTCAATTTCTTTCACCAGGGTTTTTTTTGGTAGAGGTTTTTCACCTTCTTGGTTAAAATTATTCTTAGATATTAAAAAAATTTTTTTGTAGCTGTGGTAAATGGGATTGCATTTTGTTGTATGTGTATAGAAACACTACTTTTTTTTT